>JAKJMR010000115.1:1532803-1563116 GCA_024449315.1 Daboia siamensis
TCTGGGAGTTGAAGTCCATGAGTCATAAAAGAGCCGAGGTTGCCTACCCCTGGGCTAGGCCAACTTTCCTAGGGGGAGGGGCTGGGTACTGTGTGGTGTTGAGAAAAGTTGCAGAGAGGGAGTTCTTCAGGGTGAAGAGCCCAAGAAGGAATGGCACCAAAAAAGCCATTCTTTTTTCCTCCACCCCAAAGCAGAGGTGGGCAACTGTGGCCCCTTCACGACCTGTGGGCTTCGGCCCCCAGAATTCCTGAGCCAACACTGTTGCCTCAGGAATTCTGGGAGTTGAAGTTCACAGGTTGCAAAGGGGGCCGTAGTTGCTCATCCCTCCTCCAGAGAGATGGACACAGAGTAATGGCCTTGTTCAATTAAAGGACCAACTAGTAAAATCTAGAGGGGCAGTGGCTACTCTTTGCTGGATATATTCAAGGGAGACTAGACGGCCATCTGTTGGGGAAAGTTTAGTTTAAACTGAAAAGGAAGGTTGGGCTCGGGGGTCCATGGCTACATCAAACTCTGTGGGCCTTGTTAATTTTATAACTTTCCTTATTCTTAGGAGCTTAAGGAAATGTATACTGTCCTCTGTCCCTCAGTGTCCAGCAGTTTTGAATATAGGTAGTCTTCAACTTAAAACCATTCATTTAGTGACAAATTTGAACATACGGTGCACAGAAAAATGTGACTTATGACTGGTTTTCACACTTATAGCAGTATTCCCCAGTCACATGATCAAAATTTGGCTCCTTGGCAACTGGCATGGCAGTTGCACTGTCCTGGAGTCATGTAATCATCATTTGTAACCTTCCCAACTGGTTTCCAACAAGCAAAATCAGTGGAAAAAACTAGATTTGCTTACAGACTGCATGATTCACTTAATTACTGCACTGATTCATTTCATAGCTGTGGCAAAAGGGTCACAAAATTGGGCAAACCTCATTTTAACAACTGCCTCACTTAGCAACAGATATTTGGTGCTCCATTGTGGTTGTAAGGCGAGATTACCTGTAATAGGTTGGACTGATGGGCCCAAATCAGCCAACAACTGGCTATGATGGAGGTGAAACTGAACTCAGTTGCCTACCACTTTGCTGGCACTAGTCAACTTAGCTGACTTGACTCAGATGGCTAACAGTTTCTTTATAAGGGGAGGCCTACTTTTCATTTCCATTGTTTTTTTTTAAAGCAGGGGTGTTCAACTCGGGGCCAAATTTCAAAAAGGGGATTGGAGCAGGAAAAATGTTGGGAAGAAGCAAGGCAACAAGTATTGTTATTTTTGAAAAAAATATTTGAGTATGTTAATAGACTTAATGTGATGTGTGAACCCAACCATTATTCTCTTACAGTAGTGGCCAAAATTGTGGAAACCTTTTGGGAAAAGTGTACATTTGAGGTTTGATGGCTAATAACACCACTTTTTTTAGTAGTACCATAAAATTATATATCAATGGAAAGTTAATTTAATCAAGAATGTAATGCAACAAAGTTTGTTCAATTATCTGTATTCTATGAAAAGTTATAGCCAAATAACCAGAAAATCTTAGGTTGATATCAGGTAGCTTTCCTTCATCTGATTGTAGCCAGTGAGCATGAGTGTTTAGAGAGCCAATCAGGTATCATCTTGTTTTGATAATGAGACAATCAGATCACAGTAGGATTCAGTTATTGATGTTCTGTATTGAAGCTGAGAGGAGGACATTTGTCTGTGTTATGAGATCACTATCAAGTTGGTTGGGGTTTTATGTGTTCTTTCATTAGTGAGCTTGTAAAATGTAATAAAATTAAAGTAATGGTGCAAAGAGTTGACTGGTCGCCCAGAAAGTGATGTAAAATAATATTAAGTGAACAAGACTACAGTTATAAAGAAATTAGAAGAAAAATTGGTGGAAACTTAACCAAAGGTGGCATTTCTAAGTTTTTGAAGAGGTATAAGGAGACTCAGTCACTACAAAACCACATTGGTAAAGGCAGGAAAGTGATGATAGAAGAATTAAGAGACTGTGCCTACGTGACAGAAGAAAATTATCTGGGTGTATACAAGATGAAATGGCGCAGTGCAATGTGAGGTTGAGTGCAAGGACTGTTCGGCGCAGACTGCAGGAATTTGGCCTAAAATCTAGAATTCTACAAAAAAGCCATTTATCTCTCAAACAAAGGTTGAAAAGACTAAACTGGGCTAAAACCCATGTTACCTGGACAGAGGAACAATGGGACAGTGTTATTTGGAGTGATGAGACCAAGATCTCCCAGTTTGGTAGTGATGGCATAAAATACATAAGAAGAATCGGAGAAGATTTGCATCCTGATTGCATTACATGTACCATGAAACACCCAGTCAGTGTTATGATCTGGGGTTATATGACATCAAAAGGTGTGGGCAGAATTTGTGTGATTAATGGGAATATAAATGGTCAAAAATACATTAATGAAATACTTGAGCCCAAACTGAAGCCCGTACATGATCTTTTCCAAGACAATGAAGCATTTATATTTCAATAGGATTCAGCTCCATGTCATGTTGCTGTTGTGTGCAAAAAGTGGTTTCAAGATAATCATATTCCACTGCTGGAATGGCCTGGGAATAGCCCAGACCTTAACCCAATTGGAATTCTATGGAGCTGACTAAAGAAACTTGTTAGTCAGAAGCGACCCAGCAATAAAACCCAGTTAATAGAAGCAATCATTCAATCTTGGTTTTACATTATAACAGTCACAGAACTAAAGGACTTGGTTCACTTCATGGGAAGATGTTGTTAAGGCTGTAATTCATGCTGAAGGATAACCAACTAATTAACTGACATGGTGATAATTTTTGTATTATCTTGTTTTTTCTATGTGTTTCACTTTTCTTCTTTATAACTGCTAATCTAATAGCAAATCCTTCATAAAAGTTATTGCATTACATTCTTGATTAAATTATCTTTCCATTGATATATAATTTTATGGTACTGGAAAATGAAGTCAGCATCCCCCTAAAGCTCATCTGCGGAAGGAAGCATGAAGTGCTCCAAAATCTCCTGGTAGACATCTGCGTTGACTCTGGACTTAATGAAGCACAGTGGACCAACACCAGCAGATGACATGGCTCCCCAAATCAACACAGACTGTGGAAACTTCACACTGGACTTCAAGCATCTTGCAGTGTGTGCCTCTCCATTCTTCCTCCAGACTCTGGGTCCTTGGTTTCCAAATGAGATGCAAAAGTTGCTCTCATCAGAAAAGAGGACTTTGGACCACTGAGCAACAGACCAGGTCTGTTTTTCTTTAGCCCAGGTAAGACGCTTCTGACGTTGTTTGTTGTTCAGGAGCGGCTTGACAAGAGGAATACGACATTTGAAGCCCATGTCCAGGATCTGTGTGTGGTGGCTCTTTTTTTTTTTTATTGAAAAGTTTTTCAATACATTTTATCTTTAACATCCCAACCCCCACCCCCTCCCTCCCTTCCCAACCCAATCCCACCCTCTCACCCTCCCCTTTCCCCCTCCCCCCTCCCCGACTTCCCAGAGCTGAATACAAGGTATAAAAGTAAAAAAACAATCATAAACTACCATATGCTAATAACAATAAACTATTAAGTCTATCGCACTTTAGCTCTTATAAAATGACTACAAGCAGTATAAATATCCCATCAATACTTATTCAAATGCTAAATGAAACTTTTTAGTCCCATATTTATTCTGAATGTAATCAATCCATTTTTTCCACTCCGCATTATATCGTTGTTGTGAATGATCTTTCAAATACGCTGAAATCTTCGCCATTTCTGCCAGGTTGGAAACCTTTAAAGTCCACTCTTCTATAGTCGGCAGTTCTTCCTTCTTCCAATATTGTCCTATTAAAAGTCTCGCTGCCGTAATCAAGTTCAGCATCAGCTTAATGTCTACAAATCAGTAATAATGCCCAGTAAAAACAATTGCGGACAAAACTTTATCCTTTTCTTGAATATCTTCTGCATATTCCACCAGATTTTAATCCAAAATGCTTTAACCTTTTTACAAGTCCACCATATATGAAAATACGTTGCATCTTCGCCACCACATCTCCAACATTTAGGCTGATAATTCGGATACATACTTGCTAACTTTTTAGGATCTAAATGCCACCTATAAAAGTTCTCTCTTAAATTTTGAGCTTGTGTAAATTTTACATTTCTCACCCAGATCTTTTCCCAAGTGTCCATTGTAATAACTTCCTGAATATTCTGCGCCCATTTTATCATACAGTCTTTAAGAATTTCTGTTTCTAAATCAATTTCTATCAATGCAAGATATATCCGTTTGATATGTGCTGGGTGTGTGTGGTGGCTCTTGATGCACTGACTCCAGTCTCAGTCCACTCCTTGTGAAAGTCCCCAACACTTTTGAATGGCCTTTTCCTGATAATCCTGTCCAGGCTCTGGTCGTCCCTGCTGCTTGTGCACCTTTTTCTTCCACACTTTTCCCTTCCGCATAACTTTCTATTAATGTGCTTTGATACAGCACTTTGGGAACATCCAACTCTCTTGCAATTACCTTTTGAGGCTTTCCCTCCTTATGGAGGGTGTCAATGATGGTTTTCTGCACAACTGTCAGGTCAGCAGTCTTCCCCATGATTGTGATTCCTACTGAACCAGACTGAGAGACCATTTAAAGCAGGGGTGTCAAACTGCCGGCCCGCGGGCCGGAGCGTCACGGAGAAGCCGCGCCCATCCCATTGCCGGCAATGGGAAAAAGTTCCGATACGTCGCGCGATGTCACGTGACGTCGCGAGTTTGACATGTCTGATTTAAAGGCTCAGGAACCCTTTGCAGGTGTTATGGCTTAATTAGCTGATTAGAGTGGGACACTTTGAGCCTAGAATATTGCACCTTTTCACAATATTCTAATTTTCTGAGATTGTGGATTTGGGGTTTTCATGAGCTGTAAGCCATAATCATCACAATTATGACAAATCACGGCTTGAACTATCTTGCTTTGCATGTAATGAGTCTATCTCATATATTAATTTCCCCTTTTAAGTTGCATTACTGAAATAAATGAACTTTTGCACGATATTCTAATTTTTCGAGTTTCACCTGTATATTTAAAGCAGAATATTGTAAGTTCAGTCCTGGTATTTACTCTTTTTGAAAAAATGGAAGAAATATCTGAAGGCCAGTCTGTTAGAGTAGTTGATAAAGTAGTAGATAAATAAAATGATAAAAAAGA
The DNA here is from genome assembly GCA_024449315.1 of Daboia siamensis. Taxonomy (NCBI): domain Eukaryota; kingdom Metazoa; phylum Chordata; class Lepidosauria; order Squamata; family Viperidae; genus Daboia; species Daboia siamensis. The sequence continues at coordinate 1,537,984 of JAKJMR010000115.1, forward strand.
ACTCATGTTAAGTGGTTAAGTTCATACATGCAAAACCATAATGTTTTGTTTTCACTTCGCCTGAAGTATTATTTGGCATAGAATTATGTTTTGATGAAATAAATCCTGTCTGAAATTTATGTTTGTAGCATTTGTTATTAACTATACATTAAATTGATTTTATGACTTGCTTTGATCTAAATGTTTAGTTGAAACCTGGCAATAACTTGTAACAAACATTGACACACACCCTAAACATTTACCCTTGATTTGCTGACCAAACATTTTCCTTGCACTTTATGCAAGAGATCCAGAAAAGGGAAAACAATAACATTTACCAATATCCCAAAATGGAACCAGGGTGAACCCTATTATTATCTATTTTTCCCACATATATATTTAAACTTCTCAAGAGCTTAGCTAGTTTAAATCAGTTAAAAGCTAGATTAAAGAACTGACCATTTGGACTGGGCCTTCCTGTTTAAAGTTTTGGAAGAAAACTTTAAACAGGAAACATTTTGGAAAAAATGTTATTAAATGAGTAAGATTGACTTACACTTCATAGGAGCATAAATAATTGTCAGTGGAGATCTAACAAAACTTCACGAGATATAAAAAGGGACACGATAGGAATGCCTATCTTGTCCCTGTTTATTTTAGTTCTTGAAATATTGAATAGCGATATAAGATGAGAAAATTATGGGAGTAAAGATTTTAAAAAAACTTTTAAGGGCATTTCCTGCTGGTTTGGTATTGGCTTTGAAGGATCCACTAGAGGGAATAGAAATATTAAAAAAAATTGGTACACTAGCACAGATTTTAAAGTTAGTAATCAGAAGACAGATGTTAACAAAAACATTAAAATAGAGAATCAAGCAAAATTGATGAAGAAAACAGGTTTTAAGTTTGATTAAGTATCCTGTGGTGATATGATAACCTTTTGTGACCTGGCAAAGCCAATGGCAAAGCCATATTCACTTGCCATGTTACTAACAACTTCAGTGATTCACTTAACAAATGTAGCAAGAAGAGTTGTAAAATGTGGCAAACCTCACTTAACAGCTTTTGCTTAGCAATGGAAAGTTTGGTTTCAATTGTAATCATATGTCAAGGACTACCTGTACATATAGTCCCCAATTTACAGCCACCGTTGGTTCCAGAATTTATGTTGCTAAGCAAGGCAGTTGTTAAATGAGCCGTACCTGATATTACAGTCTTTTATGCCCAGGATGTTAAGCAAATCATTGCAGGTTAGTGAATAACATGAATCTAGCTTTCTTCTTGACTTGCTTGTCGGAAGCCAGCCAGGAAAATCACAAATGGTGACCACATGACCCCAGGATGCTGCAACTGTTATAAATACATGCTGGTTGTTAAGTGCTCAAATTTTGCTCATGTGACTGTGGAGATGCTGTGATAGTCCTAAGTGTGAGGATCGGTCATCAGTCACTTTTTTTTACTGCCATTGTAGCTTACTACAACTCATTTAGAATGGTTGCTAAATGAATGTAAATGTAAGTCAAAAACCCTGGCATTTGTTTCTTTCTTGTTCATTAAATTTAGTCATGGAATAGGTAGCTTTGCTTTATGTTGTTTGCAGTTATGTATCATTATTCAGCATCTGTTAGAATGGAAGTCCTCTTTAATCAGTTGATCCAAAGTATACAAACATGACCAATTAAAATGAGCACTTTATCTAAAATATTCAAATTGAGAGATCTCATCATTTTTTCCCTCATGAGTAAACACAGAATGCATAATACTTTTAAGAAGTTGTCAATCGCCTGTAATCTTTAATATAGATCCTGAGAGATACTCTTGTATAAATTGAAGGCATAGAGGGAATGTACAGTCATGGCCGAAATTGTTGGCACCCCAGAAATTTTTCCAGAAAATCAAGTATTTCTCACAGAAAAGTATTGCAGGAACACATGTTTTGCTATACATAGGTTTATTCCCTTTGTGTGTATTGGAACACAACAAAAAAAGGAAGGAAAAAAAGCAAATTGGACATAATGTCAAAACAAAACTCCAAAAATGGGCTGGACAAAATTATTGGCACCCTTAACTTAATATTTGATTGCACACCCTTTGGAAAAAATAACTGAAATCAGTCGCTTCCTATAACCATCAATAAGCTTCTTACACCTCTCACCCAGAATTTTGGACCTCTCTTCCTTTGCAAACTGCTCCAGGTCTCTCTTATTGGAAGGGCGCCTTTTCCCAACAGCAATTTTAAGATCTCTCCACAGGTGTTCAATGGGATTCAGATCTGGACTCATTGCTGGCCACTTCAGAACTCTCCAGCACTTTCTTGCCATCCATTTCTGGGTGCTTTTTGATGTGTGTTTGGGGTCATTGGCCTGCTGGAAGACCAAAGATCTTGGGATGCAAACCCAGCTTTCTGACACTGGGCTCTACAGTGCGACCCAAAATCCTTTGGTAATCCTCAGATTTCATGATGCCTTGCACACATTCAAGGCACCCAGTGCCAGAGGCAGCAAAACAACCCCAAAACATCATTGAACCTCCACAATATTTCACTGTAGGTACTGTGTTCTTTTCTTTGTAGGCCTCCTTTCGTTTTCGAATGTAGAATGATGTGCTTTACCAAAAAGCTCTATCTTGGTCTCATCTGTCCACAAGACGTTTTCCCCAAAGGATTTTGGCTTACTCAAGTACATTTTGGCAAACTGTAATCTTGCTTTTTTATGTCTCTGTGTCAGCAATGGGGCCCTCCTGGGTCTCCTGCCATAGCGTTTCATTTCATTTAAATATCGACGGATAGTTCACGCTGAAACTGATGCTCCCTGAGCCTGCAAGACAGCTTGCATTCCTTTGGAACTTGTCTGGGGCTTCTTATCCACCATCCGGACTATCCTGTGTTGCAACCTTTCATCAATTTTTCTCTTCCGTCCACGACCAGGGAGATTAGCTACAGTGCCATGGGTTGCAAACTTCTTGATAATGTTGCGCACTGTGGACAAAGGCAAATCTAGATCTTTGGAGTTGGACTTGTAACCTTGAAATATCAACTTTGTTGATATTTGTCCACAATTTTGGTTCTCAAGTCCTCAGACAGTTCTCTTCTCTTTCTGTTGTCCATGCTTAGTGTGGCACACACAGACACACAATGCAAAGACTAAGTGAACTTCTCTCCTTTTTACCTGCTTTCAGGTGTGATTTTTATATTGCCCACACCTGTTACTTGCCCCAAGTGAGTTTAAAGGAGCATCATATGCTTGCAACAATCTTGTTTATCCACAATTTTGAAAGGGTGCCAATAATTTTGTCCAGCCCATTTTTGGAGTTTTGTTTGACATTATGTCCAATTTGCTTTTTTTCCTTCCTTTTTTTGTTGTGTTCCAATACACACAAAGGGAATAAACCTGTGTATAGCAAAACATGTGTTCCTGCAATACTTTTCTGTGAGAAATACTTGATTTTCTGGAAAAATTTCTGGGGTGCCAACAATTTCAGCCATGACTGTATAACCAAAAGCTGCTTTCTATTATGACCATTATTTTATGTGAGTATAACTTTATGAAAACCAAACCAACTGGAACACTTTATCCTTTTGGTATCAAAACATGGAGGGAGGGAGGGGGGAGGGGAAGGAAGGAGAAAAGGAAAGAAAAAGAAAGAAAGAAATGAATGAGAAAAAAGAGAAAAAAAACCCCATGGCCTACAAGAAAACCAGTATTTAAATTGCTGCGACTTAACAAAAAATATACTCTAAATAATTTATATCCTGCTTTTCCTCACTTAAATAGATTGTGGTGCACACTACAAACAGCAAAATGGTATAAACAAACCATAGGATGCTGGAGGCCTGAGGTTCAAACCCTAGCATTTCCAGTTTGAAAAGGGGAAGTCCCTTGCAAAACAGTAAGCCACTGCTGGTCAATGTAAACAGTACGAAATGAGATGGCCCAATGCTCTCACACTGCATAAAGCAACTTCCTGTGTTCACCGGAGTCAGGAGGTTCACAGCACTATTAGGATTTCCTTTGGTTGCACATTACAATGCATTCTCTGAATTGGCAGAGCTTTACTTCTGTCTTTCTGGCTTCGCAATCTTCTTCCTTCCCAATTGTCAAAAATCCTATTGCTCTGACAGCTGCCGCCACAGTAATGTTAACTTGAACAGGCTTTGTTTTCTTTCCTTCCTTCCTTCCTTCCTTCCTTCCTTCCTTCCTTCCTTCCTTCCTTCCTCCCTCCCCCCCTCCCTCCCTCCCTCCCTCCCTCCATGTTTTGATACCAAAAGGATGTTTCACAAAAATATTTATTTGTAGTTCACCAAGCCTAACTTCAAACAGTTAAAGCAACCACAGAGCATTAGCTGATGATATCATTTTTTATTGTAAAGGAATGATGTTACTTTCTCGTTAATTGCAATATGCTCAACAGTGTTCATAACAAACCGCAATGACACCAAGATGATGACCCTCACTTAATGACATAATCATATAAGTGCCATGGTTCAGTGCTTGCATCACAATGTCCAATATGTAATTGTATGTGGAAAACACTTTGGAAGATAGGGTGAAGAGACACTACTTAGGGAATGGTCAGTTAAGAAATAGCATAGCCTGCAGAGATGATGGATGAGACAAGAGGCTCAGAAAGGACCCTCCCTAGTTTCTCAGGCTTTGAACAAGGTGGCAGAAGAATTGTACTTTCAGATTTGCAAAATTCTACTAATGTAACTTTACAGTAAAGTAGAATTAATTTATCTGGTTGTGTTTCCTGTTTGGTCTACCAGGTATGCTGATAAATGCAGGTACATAAGTTATGATACCATATTTTCCGGCGTATAAGACTGGGCGTATAAGATGACCCCCTACATTTCCTGTTAAATTATAGGGTTTGGGCTATACTCGCCGTATAAGACTACCCCTCTTCCAACGCACACCAAATAAAAATTAAAAAACATCAGATTTGATTTTCATATGGTAATTTTAATGCTTATGACATGCAGGTACTTAGTAGGAAAATATCACTTATAAACATAAGGCTGTTTGTCATCAAACATGTAAACATAAAACAGTGCAAGTGGATTAAACTTTTCCTAATTCACTCTAAAGCTTTCCCTGCGCAGACCAAATGGGAGATCTGCTCCAGGTTTTCCAGCCAGCCCGCCCAGTTCCTGAGTCAAATGTGTCCTTACAGCTAAGCAGCTGCTCTGGCTGCTGCATTCCCCACCTGCCTTTCAAGTTGGGATAGACTGCAGCTGCTCTTCAACTTTAGAAGGAAAGACGCCCAGACCCCAGCCTGTAAAAAATCAGACTGCAGTTTCTTCTCCAATTGGTTCCGCTTTCCCTATGCACACCAAATGGGAGATCCGCTCCAGGTTTTCCAGCCAGCCCTGTCCCTAAAGCTTCAGCACCCAGCGTATAAGACTACCTCTGACTTTTGAGAAGATTTTCATGGGTTAAAGTCATCTTATACGCCAGAAAATATGGTATCTGCGTGATAATGTCATCATATATGAGCCATCATTTGTTCCTCCCTTCTTGACCCCATTGAAGCCCCTTAAGTATTATCTTTCTTTACTTTGTACTTTAATTGGTGTGAATGTGGCGAACAATTATCCTACCATGACTGATCTTATAATAAAACCAATTCCTGTGGGAATGTCTATCCCCTGGGACATTATCAGAAGGGAGATCTGGGAAAGCTTGTATCATTTAGGAGGCCTTAAACTTTGGGAAGGGATGGGGGTCCTAAACAGCTTTCTGGATCAAGATCTACATAGATTTGTTGAGTTATCTGAATCACTTTTTTTCTCTTTGATCACATACATAGCTACATCGTTACATATCATTGATCAGGTGTCTCTTGGGTTCTCTTTCAACTAATGGCATATACAGTAAGGTTATTTTTTTCCCTACTGCTTGAAATGCCCTTTCTTCACCCAAAGTAATTGTACTTTTGCTGACTCTCCATTATTTACCCATTTTCCTCTATGCCTAAAACGGATCATTTCTCAATTACATATTTCAGCTAATCTGTGGCAGACGGTAAAAGAATAGAGCAAACTCCTGATATAAAATTGAATTTAAGGATTGTGGCATTATATTTTATACATGCCTATATGCCTGCAATATTTACTTGAAAGCATCAGCAAAACCAGGAGTCACTAATGAATATCTGATTAAGAATTTTACTTTTTTATGAGTTCTCTAAAAGGTTGAATTCTGAACCAAGTCTGTACTTTTAAGTCTATAAAATTACCTTAGAGTCATAGAAAAGACTGCTATGTTGACCAAATCTTGACAGTATGCAACATGGTTATAGCAAGATTGAACCTTTTTGGCAATACAGGCAGCTAAGTGAACATTGAGATCAGAAACAAGGGTTTTTTTTTAGCAGAACATCCAAACAAGTACTAATTAGGAGTATGATTAATGGTCTGAAGGATATGTGCCGTAGCTAAAGGCCTACCTCTTATCTCTAGAAAAACTGGAACAACCTGCTATGACCACAGCTATGCTGCAACAGTACATTTGTGAAAGAATGGAAGTCTAGGTTTACTTATTACATAAATATTTGTGAAAGACAAAGGAAAAAAGAGGAAAAGTGAATGATGAATGTCATGCTCTAAATATAACAAACTCCAAAGATATCTTGTCATCAACAACAACAAAAAGAGGCTTGGCTTGACTGAAAAACTAGTAAGCATTTCAAACGTGTGCTGATATATAGTGAGGGAAGAAAGTATTTGATCCCCCGCTGATTTTGTACGTTTGCTCATTGACAAAGAAATTATCAGTCCATAATTTTAATGGTAGGTTTATTTTAACAGTGAGAGACAGAATAACCACAAAAAATCCAGAAAAATGCATTTCAAAAAAGTCATAAATTGATTCACATTTTAATGAGTGAAATAAGTATTTGATCCCCTATCAATCAGCAAGATTTGTGGCTCCCAGGTGTCTTTTATACAGGCAATGAGCTGAGATTAGGAGCACTGTCTTAAAGTATAAAAAAAACACCTGTCCACAAAAACAATCATTCAGGGACAAGATTGTAGACCTACACAAGGCTGGAATGGGCTACAAGACTATTGCCAAGTAGCTTGGTGAACAGGTGACAACAGTTGGTGCGATTATTTGCAAATGGAAGAAACACAAAATAACTGTCAGTCTCCCTCAGTCTGGGACTCCATGCAAGGTCTCACCTTGTGGAGTTTCAATGATCATGAGAACAGTGAGGAATCAGCCCAGAACTACATGGGAGGATGTTGTCAATGATGTAGCTGGGACCACAGTCACCAAGAAAACTATTGATAACACACTATGCCATGATGGACTGAAATCCTGCAGTGCCCGCAAGGTCCCCCTGCTCAAGAAAGCACGTGTTTGCCAATGAACATCTAAATGATTCAGAGGAGAACTGGGGTGAAAGTGTTGTGGTCAGATGAGACCAAAACTGAGCTCTTTGGAAACTCAACTTGCTGTGTTTGGAGGAGGAGGAATGCTGCCTATGACCCCAAGAACATCATCCCCACCATCAAACATGGTGAAAACATGCTTTGGGAGTGTTTTTCTGCTAAGAGGACAGGACAACTTCACCGCATCAAAGGGACAATGGATGGGGCCATGTACCATCAAATCTTGGGTGAGAACCTCCTTCCCTTAACCAGGGCATTGAAAATGGGTCATGGATGGATATTCCAGCATGGCAATGATCCAAAACACAGGGCCAAGGCAACAAAGGAGTGGCTCAAGAAAAGGCACATTAAGATCCTGGAGTGGCCTAGTCAGTCTCCAGACTTAATCCCATAGCAAATCTGTGGAGGGAGCTGCAGGTTCGAGCTGCCAAATGTCAGCCTCGAAACCTTAATGATTTGGAGAAGATCTGCAAAGAGGAGTGGGACAAAATCCCACTGGAGATGTGTGTAAACCTGGTGGCCAACTACAAGAAATGTCTGACCTCATTGCCAACAAGGGTTTTACCACCAAGTACTGTCATGTTTTACGAAGAGGTCAAATACTTATTTCATTCATTAAAAATGCAAATTTGTAACTTTTTTGAAATGTGTTTTCCTGGATTTTTAGTTGTTATTCTGTGTCTTGCTGTTAAAATAAATCTACTATTAAAATTATAGACTAATCATTTCTTTGTCAGTGGGCAAATGTACAAAATCAGCAGGGGATCAAATACTCCCCCCCCCATTTTTAAGTAGTTTGATTTTCTGATGCTTTGCCCTTGGCCTTCTGTAACTATCATTGTGAAGCTGGTGAAAGAAGGAAAGTTAAAGATTGCAATTCATTTACATCAACTCAAAAGTTTCTTAAAATTATTGTCATCATATATAGAGAAAATAAAACATACAGAGGTCATATGAATATACACTCAACAATTTCCTATTGCTAATCTAATAGAGGAATTAACTCCAGGTAAAAACCTTTACCATCCTTTTCTGAAATAGAAATAAAATGAAAAAGTTAAGCAGTTTTTCTACTTTGTCCGTACCTGTTTCTCATTCACCGAGCCACTAGGCTGTGTAAAAGAACATGTCTCGCCCTTAAACGTCTGATATCATATTGTATGTTTATCAACTGGAGAAACACTTATAAGAATATTGTATTTGTTCCTGAAAACAATACCAGTTAGGCTACCTTACAGTTTATTAAAATAAATCACAAAGTTGAATGTTCATCTATCTACTGATGGATTGATCTAATCTATATGGCTGCTCATCTCAACAATTGACTGGGGGAAAAATGGAATTAAAATAAAACAATTATAAACATTACAACAGTTGAAATACAAAGCAGCTGAGAAACATCAAATTGACATCACTAACACATTCATCTATCCTTCCTTCCGATGCTCTGCACTTTGCCTCTCTAATGCTCCAGCTACCGTCCTTTACAGCTGAATTATTGCTTCACTGATAACACATTTTTCCCCCCTGTGGCTCAAGATATCTTAAATAGACTTTTTGCTGCTTTAGTTTTATAATGACTCTTTGAGAAAGGTTAGGATGACAGTGATTGACCAAAGATCAGTTAGTGTGTTTTGTCATCAAATGCACATATGAACCCGGGTCACCCTAGTATGGTGACACTCCAACTATTACAGCTTCACCCTAGGCATGGCAATCAATCTCTTTATAGGAATGCAAGAATAAAGGTAAAGGTTCCCCCGCACATGCGTGCTAGTCGTTTCCGACTCTAGGGGCCGGTGCTCATCTCCGTTTCAAGCCGAAGAGCCAGCGCTTGTCCGAGGACTTCTCCGTGATCATGTGGCCGGCATGACTAGACGCCAAAGGCGCACGGAACGCTGCTACCTTCCCACCGTAGCGGTCCCTATTTTTCTACTTGCATTTTTACGTGCTTTCGAACTGCTAGGTGGGCAGAAGCTGGGACGAGTAACAGGCGCTCAACTCTGCTACGCGGCACTCGGGATTCGACCCGCCAAACTGCCAACCTTCTGATTGACAAGCTCAGCGTCCTAACCCACTGAGCCACCGTGTCCCTACAATGTAAGAATGCACACCCTCAAAAGCTTAGCCCCAGAAGGTTCAAGGATGAAACTTAGATGTTGCATTTTTTACACATGCAAAAAAAGCTCTTACATGGATGCTAGATACTGAATCTAGATACGTTAAATGTATTGCATAGTATTTGGGGGATCAAGTGACGAGTTAATATTAACATGCCAGGAATTATATTCCAAAGACTAGGTAGGACTAGAACATAAATATTTGATTTAATTTAATTTGCATTTACAATTAATGGACCTGATATTCTGAGGTCTATCTGAACATACAACTCCAATATTAATCTCTACATCCAATCCAATCAAATAGGATCAACTCCCACTTGGTCCTATCCCTATGGAACTGTTGACTGACATGGTATAGGACAGAGGTAGGCAACCTCTGCTCTTTTATGACTCATGGATTTCAACTCCCAGTATTCCGGAGTCAGCTGGTGTAGGGGATAGGCATTCGCAGAGGCTGACTCCATTCTTTGGAACTGGAAACCCACTCACCCCCAGGGAGGGGAGAATTTGGTCAGTCTCATCCTTCCTAGGTGTTCTTTGAAGACCTTCCTGACCTTGTAGAGAAGGATGGTACTTTTTGATTGGGAGGTGGGTTTGCTAGCAAATGATATTTGCATTTATTGGTGTTGACCTGCTCTAACTGCTGCTTCACATTTATTCATTTGAACTTAGTGGTTAAGTGATTGTTTGAATTTAAATTTCCACAATCTCATCCAGCCATCTAATTTCTAATTACACCAGTTCATTAATTAAGTCATGGTAACAGAAGAAAGAAGCCACTTTTTCAGGTCTTGTGAAATTAACATAAGGAAAGCCCTAAATTGGTCAGACCAGTGACCTATTTAGAGAGGAGTGGAAGAAGCTGTTTTATACAAGAAACATGAGGAAATTGGAAGATAGATTTTGCAGTGTTATGTTTGATGGCAAAACAACTCTAGTGGCCTCTTACAGCTTTGTTTCTATCTCTAAAAGAAGTATCCATTCTCTTCAGTATTTATGATATAGTCAGAATAGGAGTGATTGTATTTTCTGTTGATTTGGAGAACAGAGAGGGCAAGGGATCAAATAAGAAGACATGTATTATGATCTCATGAACCCTGTGACCACTGTATTTTTTCCAACATCAGCACACCATGACCAATTATTAGATGATATCAGGTTGTTGGTTTTTTTGAGTTCAACCAAAGCTTTTTAACTGCAAAGTGTGGTTAAAAAAAAGATGGCAGCCATAACAAAGTGCAATTAAAGTTCCAGTTGTTATGTGCATCAATCATACTATAGTGGCTGCCACTTTTTTATTACACCTGTAGAAACCTCATTGGTGCCATCCCATTGGGCTATTTGTAAATTTGCAAAACAGTTCTACTTTAAAGCCTCCATTTAAAGTATTTTTAGTTTGGAACACCAGCTTATGAAGGTGAAGTTCTGGGTGAAGCATCAGTAGATATTCTGCCATTACAGAAGTGGGTTGTGGGCTTGACACAGTCATATAAAAATGTTTCAAGCTTTTTACATCCATTTCAAAATACAGATTAGCAAAAACAAGGATTTGTGATATTGGGGATGGCTACCATAAGCTATCCAAGCTTTATTGCACGTAATAGTAATGATGGAAAAATCTGTGCTGTCAACAACAGCAAGACGTTTACTTCAGTGCAGAACATGGTGCCCTAAGGCTGAGTCAAGCAAGTCAGAATTTGAAAAGTAGGATAGCCAAAAGTCATTAGAGGTCACACCTGTTATTACCCAGAGGGTGGCTCTGGACAAGCCATTCGGCATTGTGAGATTTGATTTCAGCATTCTCCAGCTGCTTGGTCTCAGTTCTAGAATCCCTACACATACCATATTCAGAAGCTAGGTGGTGCCCACCCTGTATCAGATATACAGGAAAGACCTGTTGGGGTTGCTGCCAGCAACAGGAACTGAGAGTAAAAGCATATCTTTTCATACACTTTGAGACAGCCTGTTAATCCCTTCCACACATTGGGGAAAGAGAAGGCATTTTCTGCTATTGGCATCATTTTCCAGGCTTTAGGACCCAGTAGTACATTGCTTCCCACAGAGGACATGGATGTAGCCTCTACAGATGTAATACAAAGGGCCATGATTCTCATGGACAGCTGGCTATGAAATCTCCGACATGGGCTCACAGATACTGGGAATGGACTAACCTACAAAAGGCAGCCAAGGAGGTGCAGTTTGATAATCTACGCCAGCTCTCACAAATTGACATTTCATTATAGGGGATATTGTTGGTAAGTCCAGCATCATGTATTTTTCCAAGAATTGACATGGATGACTGCAGTCTTGCCATAAGAATGCAGGATATTTTAACCCTAGGTGAAGGAAATACAAGGCAATATGAGCAGAGACACATCAAGCTCATCCTATCTTGATCCCTGACAATGCTATGGGAAATCCATTTGACTATTACTTAACAGCTGCCTAAATACAGGTGACTAGAAGTGGATAAAGATTCATCACAAGTTTAAAATACAATGCATCTAAACTCATGATCTTAGCTTAAAAACTTCTTGAGGTCAATCTTGGAATAACTTGTTCCCTTTTCTGGTAAGTCCTTGGGTAATTTTCAGGACAAGTTAAGGATCCCATGTATGTGCTGGCTAGCTCATTGAGTTCAAAGGGACTACTGAAAGCAATGATTTCTTAAGATGAAGTGATAGCTCTGGTCTCAGTAAGGAAGACTGAATTGTGGAATTAAGCATCTGTAGCAATAACAGCAAAAATAGCAAGTAAAGGGTCTGATTCTGGCAGTGTATTCAGAGAACAGCCACATAAGGCTATCAAGAAAACAGGTGATTTTAGTTTTAACAGTTCTGTGCTACCCGACAACAGACAGGTTTCCTTCTGTTTCTTAGATTTGTCTAGTTCTGGCAGTTACCCAGTAGTACAGTTTATCACAGCTCATTGTCCTGAATTAGTGTTTTCCAGGAGAGGAGACCTAGTGATATCCCATTGTTCATTTCTGAACCATTGCCCAACTTTCTTGATCTGGCACTGGAGGCTAGTGAGACTTACAGCAGCAATGCTGCAAGCATGCCATAATTGGTAATCTTCTTTCGCCCTAATCTCACATTTCATCCTTTTTAAATGTGTATGTTTAATGGCACCTGATACCTGAAAAGACTGCTGACTGCAGAGAAGCGGAGCAATCCTAAGTGTACCTAAGTTTCGTGATGTTCAGAAAAGTTATGAAAATAAAAGTAATTGTTACAAACCCCAGAGTTGCTTTGAGATGGGTGGCATATAAATGAAATAAATTTGTTAATTCTTTAAAAAAACCCAAAAAATATCCTTTAAAACAGCCTCTTAAGTCAACTCAAAAGCCACCCAACTTGGTACATTAATTATACTGACTTTGTAGTAGACATGTATCTATTTTCCGCTTCATCTCCAACCATACATTTAGAGGTGGGTTTTAACATCAGAATGTCCTATTTTCTAAACTTGGGAAGCAACTCTGGTTTGTTTATCCTTGCAGCTGTGGGTGCAACCTGACACCATTTCAGTACCAGATAGAGCTTTCTTTGAATACCTACAGCCCTCCCACATTCCATTCTAGATTCTGGCAGTCAACATTTTAGGTCTTCCTGGCTACCAGCTTTTCCCAACTCCACTTCTGGAGAGGTCATTCACAGCTTTCACTTGTTTGTGACCTTACACCAGGGAGGGGTGGGCAACTAAGGCAACCTGACGATCTGTGGACTTCAACTCCTAGAATTCCTGAGTCAGCATCATGAATTCAGGCAGCACGACGGTGCTGGCTAAGGAATCCTGGGAGTTGAAGTCCACAGATCGTAAAGCTGCCACAGCTGCCCACCCGTGCCTTAAACCGAAGTGAGAACCGCGCTATAAAGAAGTTGAAATTTCGCTTTCACGAAGTGTGTTTTAGGACTGGCTTGTTCAGAGTCTCGGATTCATTCTATTTACTCCTTAACCTGGAAGCGGCAGAGTTCAAACAGCAGGACAGCAGCCAAACGGTTGTGACTTGACGGCGATCGTAGGCCGTTTAGTAGAAGTCGCCGTTTGCTCCCAAAATCCCGCCGTTAATGCAGGAAACCTGCCCCTTCTCCTAGCCCACCCCGCCTCCATTTGACTCCTCGCCACCCGAGGACCCATAAACGAAAACTCCCTTCTACCAGGAGGCGCACCCAGGGTAAACGTCAGGAGTTCCTGGCGGGAATTGACCCAAACGTGACTTTTTTTTTTTTTTTTTGGAAGGCTGAAGCCGGAGAAGGGATGTTACGTGCAAACAATAAAGACGGGATGTGAATAAATGTATGAACTTTTTTTTTTTTAAAGTTCCTCTTGCAAAGGTGCGCTGTGGTTCCAGTCGGCACCAAAGGGTCTCGGCGCGCTTCCCCTCCCCCCCTCCTTCCCCATAGGAAGCATTTTTAAAGAAATGCAGACCACCGTCTGCTCCTCTTTCCGCGGACAGGGGAGGATAGCAGCCAGATTAGACCCAACAGTCCCAAAGAGGCGCTTCTTTGGTTTTCAAGTTCGCCCCCCCCCCCCCACTCCCCTCAGCCGGGGGCTGCAGCAAGTTTGCCTCAGAAAAAAGCGCGGAGGAGGCGGCGGAGGGCGGCGATAAAAGGCTTTTCTATCAGCCCTCGCGAGGGTCCCAGACTCTCCGAAGCGCGGCTGGGAAGGCTCGCGGCTTCCAAAGGAAGCCCCTACCGAGTCGTAAAAAGCCCGGTCCACCGCAGCGCTGGACTCGGAAGAGGCTGCCTTTGATGCCAGCGGGACCCGCTTCCCAGCCACGGGAAGGGCCAACAGGCTGCGGCAACAGCCTCTCCCGCCCGCCCCCCCCCCCCGCGTTTCCCCCTCCCGGGAAGCGCTTTGCAGAGCAACAGGATTCTCGGGGGCGGAGGGGAGGGCGCGAGAGGCGGGGTGGGAGAAGAGGGTCACGTGAGCGTCAGCCCATCGCACCCCTCCCCCGCCGCCTCTGCTCCGTCTCAACCCAAGCTTCCGCGCTCTATTCCCGGGCATGAAAGAGCTGGGAGGGAGGGGAGGGGGAGGGGAATTAGAAAGCTACTTTTCAGTCTTCGTCTCCTGATTGGCCGCGTCTCTTGGAATCAGCCGACACTCTTCCGGGAAAAGCCAAGAAAAAAAAAAACGTGTCTTTCTTGGCGGGCGGGGAAAGTCGCTTCTCCTTCCGTGCGCCTTGCCTTGAAGTTGGTCCTTCGGAGCGACGCCCCCCCCCCTTTCCTGTTCAGGCTTGGTATGTCCCGTTGCAGGACACCTTCCCCTCCTCCTTGTTCGGTTCCTCCAACCCAGCTAGAGCGCTTAAGCGGGTAACCAGATATTCAAAAACAATACGTCAGCCCACAATGCCCTGCACGGAGCTCAGGCATTACCTCATCCCACAATGCCTTGCGAAAAGGGGCCGGGATACTTATTGGGATGGGGTGGCCATGGAGATGGGCGCCTTTGCAACAGGCTGGCCCAACCGCCCTCCTCCCCCTGAGAGGCGGCGGCAGCCAATGGGAAGGCTCCGGGGTGACATCATGGGCTATTTTTAGTGGGTTACTGCTCACTGATAAGTGTTGTGCTCCACGCTGGGAAAGAGCTCAGAGTGAGATTGAGTGGCGGCGGGAGAAGCGACGGTGGCAGCGCTCCTGTCCGGCAGGAGAAAAAGCCCAAGCGGCCATAAGCGGGGCCAGTTTCAGCTCCAGACGCCAGCAGGGCCCGGGCGGCTATTCCCGAGAACCTGACGCTCGGAGGACGAGCCGGCGCTCTCTTGTTACAAAGTCGGGTCGGGGTCGCTGCGGTTCCCCCATCACCACCACCCGCCAGAGCGCGAAGCCTGAACTTGCCCGGGCATCTTTCCTTTGGAGCGCCGAGCGCTTGACTCCTTGGGCCGTTTCAGCTCTTCTCGTCTGGATCGAGAAGTTGCCGAGCGTGGGAATCTCCTCGTTTTGTTTTTTTGTTTTTTTTCCACCACCCCCTACTGTGAGCAAGTAGCGGGGCGATCTACTTGTGGCAACTTTTTTTTTTTTTGCTTTTCTAGCTGGGACTGAAGTGACCTGCTTTTTGACAACCGCTGCAGAAAGGCGAGGACTCAGACAAGTGGGTTTGAAACTCGGAAACGCTCCAGACCGACCCAGGACACTCCCACGAGGAGGGCGGAGGAGGGAAAAAGGACTCCAAAAGTTTCTGGATTCCATCCTTGCAGAGAGCGATAAAGAGGCTCCCCCCCCCCCGAAGGTGTTGGCAGCGTTACCTCGTGGATTCCTTCTTTGGACTGAGAAAGGGATTCTGGATTTGAAAAATAACTTTTATTTGGTCTTCCCCACCCCTCCTCCCCTCCCAACAGTCACAGTCGGGAACTGATGCGCATGCTGGGTCTTTGAGGTGAAACTGTCGAATCTGACTTTTTTTTTTTTTATTTCCTAGCCAAACGGGGAGAAAACTGGGGACTCAAAAATCAATGCCTTATTGCAAAAAATTCAGACTTGGTTACTTTTGAATTGTGTCTTCATTGTTGAAAGAGTTACTAGTGTTGTAAGGACTGCTCCTACTTAGTAACTCTTGCAGCTGTGAACTTCTTTAGGTTGTAACAAACCAGCTTCCTTTCTTAGGTCTGTTTTTGGGCTATAGGTGAACAAACTTGTGGACTGTATTCTATGACTGCAAAGATGGAACCTACATTCTACGATGATGCCATCAGTGCTACCTTTGTGCAGCCAGAAAGTGGTGCTTATGGATATAATAATCCCAAAGTTCTGAAGCAGAACATGACGCTCAATCTGGCTGACCCTTCCAGTAACCTCAAGCCCCACTTGAGGAACAAGAATGCTGATATCCTGACCTCTCCAGATGTGGGCCTTCTCAAGCTGGCTTCTCCTGAACTGGAAAGGCTGATTATTCAGTCAGGCAATGGACTGATCACCACCACTCCAACCCCAACCCAGTTTCTCTGTCCCAAAAATGTCACCGACGAGCAAGAAGGCTTTGCTGAGGGCTTTGTCAGGGCACTCGCAGAGCTACACAATCAAAACACCATGCCGAGTGTTACCTCCGCTGCTCCGCCTACGAACTCCGGCATGGCCCCTGTCTCTTCCATGGCTGGAAACAGTGGCTTCAGTGCTAACATGCACAGCGAGCCACCCGTCTATGCTAATCTCAGTAACTTCAATCCTAGTGCACTCAATACAGTGCCTTCCTACAATGCAAACAACCTGGGCTTTCCTCCACAGCATCATATGAACCCCCAGATGCCAGTGCAGCATCCGCGCCTCCAAGCTCTGAAAGAAGAGCCTCAGACTGTCCCAGAAATGCCCGGGGAGACTCCTCCCCTGTCCCCTATTGACATGGAATCCCAAGAAAGGATCAAGGCAGAGAGGAAGCGCATGAGAAATCGAATTGCAGCCTCCAAGTGCCGGAAAAGGAAGTTGGAGCGGATTGCCAGGTTGGAAGAAAAAGTAAAAACTTTGAAAGCCCAGAACTCAGAACTAGCGTCTACTGCCAACATGCTGCGAGAGCAGGTTGCACAGCTGAAGCAGAAGGTCATGAATCACGTCAATAGTGGATGCCAGCTAATGCTCACACAGCAGTTGCAAACTTTTTGAAAAGACTGAAAAGTAACTTTAGGATGATGGGGAGAAATTAAGGAGAGGAAAGAGTTTGGGAGGCAGAACCCCCCCACACACACACACACTTGTGATGGGTGGAGAGAAAAGGCTGAAAGGCATTGATTCCGAAGACTGCCATCCCCAAGTCAAATGCATGTGTGGAGAGACTGGTGTGCCTTCTGGGTGAGGTGGTGGCATATCAGTTGACAGAACAACTCAGCAAAACAGCTGAGCTCTTCCAGCTCAGATAAGGCATGGATGCCTTGTGTTCGTCTTTCTTTTTCTCTCTCTCTCTTTTAACATTGACCAAGACTTGCATGGACCTAACATTAAATGATCATTCAGTATTAAAAGTTAAACTGCAGTAGATACTGTAGATGGCTTTCTTTTAGTACTCCTTTTTAAAACATAAACGGTGTTTTGGGGAGGCTAACAACAGAAACTGAGCTATACTGCCTATCTGAGTTGTGTATGTACATATATTTTTTTTTATTTTATGACAACTGATTAATGTCAAGTAAAACTACTTCATGACTTTGTAAGTTATTTTTTATGTTCATTTGGGTTTCACCCAGTATTGTTTGTAAATAAGAGATTTTTTTTAGTAACTTTTGAGTTTTTTCCCCATTTGTAATAAAGTATATAATTTTTTTAATGTTTATTTCTGAAACAAAAGAAAGGATTGATCTTATTTAAGAAAGCACCAGTAATCTTTAATCACTTTCTTTTGATTAGTATCATTTAGATTTCAATTCTACACACACTTACCTAGGAACAAGTCTTATTAAATTCAGTGGGGCTTACTGCTGAGTAGACATAAAAAAAAGATATTTTTAAATTGGGCATATACCGGATCAACTTTTAGTTGAATGTTAAAACTCAAGTGAGGAATGAGAAACTTCTTTGATCTTCACAAACTGTAAAAACCATTTTAAAAGTCTTGTGGTACTCCTGTTATAATAAAACTATTGGTCTTTAGGGTGCCATAAGATTCCTTGTGTTCTAATTCCCAGATGGATATTTTTTTCCTAAGGGCATCAAATTGATATTCCTAGGTTACTAATAGATGTTGGATGGAAAAGATACAAAGATGTACACATTCAAAGATTTATTTTAAGTAAGAGAACTGTCGTCTTCTTAAAGGCATAATTTAGGGAGGTTGTATTACTAGGAAAAAAAAAAACTGGGGCACCAGAAATGCTTGACAATCTATTGCAAATATCTACTGGTAGATTCTAATCTACATTTGCCTACCCCTGCTTTTAACTGGAATGCAAGAAGACATCTCAGTGACCCCCTGTGGTAGGAAAAAAGAGCTGCTATCTAATCTGACTTTAAACTTGTACAGTTTGCTCTACAAAGAACTATTGACAACATTTTAACAGAAATGAAAAAAGTTGGTAAAATTATTCTGTATCTAGGTACTTGTAAAATAAGCTTTTTTAAAAGTATAACTGGCCATTTTACAATTACATGTTCTTTTCTTAAGGAAATATTAATAGATAACCTTTGGAAGAAACAATTGTTTTTAAAAGCAGCCTTCAATTTGTCATCGTTCTGTTTTGTTATCTCTCTGATTTTTTTTTAAAAGGATCTGTTCATAAGTATTTAGGACTATGCCTATTGTCCAATAAAATCATTCTATTAATCTTCCAACAAATATGAATCTCTTTTCCCTCTTTTGGTGGTGGTTCTTTAAAACTATAAATTATTTCACAACAGATGAGAGGGGACAATAATTTAAACTAGATTATGTGCCTTGGAATTTGGCAAGTAAAATTCATAAATACTAAAGAGTTTTTTTTTAATAATAGCAGATTTTATAGTCTAGTAATAAAAAAATGGCATGAACTTAATTCCAAAAGCAAAGCTTCCTCACAGCTGAACACACCAAAAACACATATCCAGTGTTAATCCTAAAATAAAATGTGCCAAATTCACTAACCGTTTGACTGTTAGTGCTGATCAAATTCCCTTATAAACTTCACTGGAAAGATTGATGCTATCTATGTTTATGAGAAAATCTTGTCAAAGCTATAACCATGTGTGCATTTCTTAGTTGTTTCTAAATGCGTTATATTTAAATAGAGTATATTTAATGGTAAAGTCTCAATTACATCTAGGATTTGTGTCATTCTTACTCAGGTTTCTTTAGAATCAGGCTTCATCAATTGCAATGGGGAATATTTACTTAACATTAGGATAGAATTCTGTTATATGTTGAAACAAGCCTTCTTGAATTTGGCAGGACTTAAAAGCAGATGACCTTGGCCTACATAGCCTACATCAGGATTTTTTTAAAAAAAAAATCTTAGACAAACCAGCCCTGCATTAATGCTAACAAAACATATGGGTGGCCTTGTCACCAGGAGCTGACCTCAACTAGAGAGAGATTTTACTTTTGTAAGAAAATTTAGTTGGCTACTGAGTTCAGTTGGAGTTACTTCCATTTATCTCTAGAAAATAGTTCAAAGCGTTCAATTGTAAATTTGAAGATGAAAGAGAATTAAGTGGGCTACCCTAGTCGCTTATCTGCACTTTAGAGTGGATTGAGATTTGCAGTATTTGTTCTTTTCATGACAAGTTCATCAGATATAACTTTTCCATGGCTGAATTAAGGAAACACTTTAGCAGTTTGATTTCTGCTGTCAAAGATGATGTTTTCACAACGGTGTTATCATTTCTCTGTAAAAATTTCCTCACTGAGTGATAAGTTAGCATGAATTTAGAAGCAGATTCTGCTCTTTCCTTTGTGGTTTTGAAATATTAGTACGTTTAAAAACACAGGCAATTCATTTCATGCAGGATCCCCCACTAAATTTCTGCCTGTTGTGCATCTGTTAAAATAAACATCCAGAGGCACCTAAGAAATAGTTAAATGCAGTGTTCCTAAGTAGTACGATGCAACAATTTTTAGTTTTCTTCGGAAAAGTGGTTTCTTTATGACTGAATCTTTCTATAAAGAGGCTGAATTAATAGTGGCAATTGACTGTTTCATATATTTAATGGTAGTCAGTTAAAAGAAAAGTTGTCAAGCAAGGGGTTAACCAGGACGACTGCATACTTTGTTGGGTGTCCCTAGTGCTGACACAAGCAAGCTGGAAAGCAAGTTGATTCTGACCATCTGTAGGAACAGGCAATCAAAGAACAGAATGAGCAGAAAACTCAGCTGGGTGTGGTCTTGCTGCTCCCCAACATGTGCCAACTAGCAAAACAAACAGCCTACCTGGAAAGGTAAAGCACTGAGAACTATCAAGCGTACTTCTGTTGTGCAAGAGATTTTATAGTTCTAAACATTCCATGTCACTCTGGATGGGAGCAGACTGCCCTGATTTAATCTTGGTGTTTCTAAACTCCTTGACATTTCCAGGAATGTCTTCTCATTCTACCCTTTTTTTAAGGCTGTCCACTGATCCACCTTGTTTTTTTTTTACTTTACAGTATCCACGCAAAAATAAAATACTGGAGAGGTCCGGTGCCAATTTAAAGAAGGGATCCTTAAGGATTCCAGCAAGTATTTTTAACCCAAGAAAAAAAAAAAACAGACTGCTTGAATTTTCCCAGATACAGCACATACCAACTCTGCCAATCTGTTTGGGGTCCCAGGACAAATGGACCATTTTGGAGGATGGTTGGTCCTGGATTTGGTCTTTTGGTATGACTCTTGTATCTTTATAGCTGGATTTGCAAAATATATTGAATCAAATTAACCATGTGGGCCTATACTCATTTCATTTTGCATCTCAGTGTCTGGGTCTGAGACAGAGAACCAGCCAATCACAAGCTAGGCCTGTCCAAATCACACACATGCCCCGCACGTAGTTAATTTATGATTTCATGTGTTGTGCATACCCAGGAAATGGGGTTAAGTAATCTATGACTTATTTAATATTGAGCAAATGTATTGTGTGAACACAGACCATAAGTTGTACAAACTAAGTTGATGTGTGTAGGTTATGATTTGGTGAGTTGAACAAATTTGTGTCAGTACAAGTTTGTCTCAGTAGTTCAGTTATCCAGGGCTTAGGTTGCATGGATATACCTTTCTGAGATGGATGGCAATGCAGTCAATAAGATTTTTTTTTCATATTTGAGTTATAGGAATTGAAAAATGTTAACCAATTTCAGTTAATAAAAGAACTGTTAAAGTTACCAAAGCCCTCACAACCACGGACAACTTTAGAAGAAACATAAAAACAGGAGAGTTGCTTGTCTTTATTTTTATTTTTAATGAATAGAAACTCTATAAATCAACTGTAGACATCAGTGGCACTTGAAAACTAACACATTTATTTAGTATTAGAAAACCCATGCCCTGTTGGGTCATTATTTTGGAAATATTTCCTTACCTAAACAGAGAAAGGAATTGCCACAGGTAGGCAAAAAAGCAGTAATAGCAGAAGTGACTTCTGACTTCCTGCCACCTTTCCCATTGGGTCTCCTTGTGAGAATATCAGAAATATCCCTCCCTCCTCCTTCCATTCCCTTCCCTTCCCAGCAGGAGCAAGGGATTGCAAGAGTGGCTGGGAAACTGTCACAGAATATTGAAAATGAGGATCATGTGACCACAGCAGCAGCCTAAAACAGCTACATTTGTCTCAAATTCCATTCCCTCAGGAATCTTGAATACCGGACTTTGGAGGTATTCTGTAAGTTAACACATTTAAGATACCTTGGTTCAGAAATTGTTGCCCTGTGATGTGTTGTTTTGCTCAGTTCAAGTTTATATAAACAAAGGTTTTACTGGTATACAGATTTCTTTTTACACACTAAAGTTCATTTTACCATGTATGTGACATATTCTATGTTACAGTTGCTACATTTCATTTATGAAAAAAGAAGCCCTGTGGAGCATTTTCCTGGCATCCTTTGCTACTGTGCTCTAACCAGTTTGAAGCAATGAACCAAATTTTTAAAAGAACAGTAAAATGGCATTAGTCCAAAGGAGAAGATGCTAAATTCTACCTTCTTACAAACCCTCCCCACCCCCAGCCAGATTTCCACCATTTTACAAAACTTCATTAGGGAGTTCTTATAGTTCTTATATATAAGAGCAGTTTGTTTTAGGTTGAGGTGCCATCACTAACAAGGCCCTACTATGCAGATGAAATTCTTTGGGAAAATGATCATCAGTAGGGCCTCACTCCCAAATGTCATAGGATAAGCAGATTTATTTTGGAGCAGATCATGAGAATGACCAGGCCCTGAGTCCTGTTGATGTAATATGCTCACAGCATAATATTTATTTCTAATGACTGGTCCTCTAGAGCTATGAATTCTTCATTAAATGATTTAAGATTCTTCTGGCAGCTCCCACTTTAGCTAAGTAAGCCTGAAATAATTTTTTGAATTTCCAAAACTGTCACTAAATCAGCATTTGTTGTATGAAATCACAAATCTCTTCAAGCTGAATTGGCATTTTAAATATAACTATTTCGTTGACTATAACAATTGACACTTTAATAAAAACAAGATTAATACATGGCTAGATCAATCAAAGTTATAATGCATTTAGTTTGGGAGATAGTATGAACTCAGACATATTTATGATTTATGGTTTAGCATGCTATTGAAACCAGGCATTATAGCTTACTCAGCGATTATGGTTTATTAAACAAACTATGTTTCATAAAATAGATTCCAGATCCCCAGAAAAAAACCTAAACTAAGAAGTGGGAGGATTAAAAAAAAAACTTAAGAAGATGGTAACATGCACAAAGACCACTGGTGGACCAGATGAAGATCTGGCTCGACTTTTGCCACTCTCACTCTCTATATCAGGGGTGTCCAACCTTGGCAACTTAAAGGCTTGTGGATTTCAACTCCCAGAATTCCCCAGCCAGCCATGCTGAGAGTTGAAGTCCACAAGTCTTAAAAGTTTACCAATGCTAGATGCCCCTTGTTCTGTATATAGGACTGGGAAAGCATTTCTTCATATTTCTTGAGAGGCCTATTCCATCCCAGGGGAATAATATGAAACAATCACAAGTATTAGCCATGAATATTCCTTCCCATTATAGATTTGCTTAGCCCCTTTTCCAGACTGTTTTTTGTTATACCATGAGTTATCCACACAGAAACATTGCATTAGTCTTGATAGTTCTGACATCTGAAGCTGTTTGACAAACAGGGGATGAAGAGCTTCTCCAGCCAGCTACACAAAACGGGTTTATAAATACAAAGATTCAGATATGTCTGTGATGGACGTATCGCATGACATGAGGCAAGTATGAATTGAAACTCTCAAAAGGTGCTATTTCTTGAGAACAAAGCATGTGGTCAGCTTTTTCGTTTGTTTGTTTTCTTTTTTTGCAAACTACATTTTCCTGATGAATACCATCAACAGGCCGGGATCCTGTGAGTGTGTTTTCTGCTTCCAAACCCATTGTCTGCCAAGAAAGGAAAAGAGAGAAAGAGAGGGGGGGGGGGGGGGGGCTTGGAAAGATCAGATATGGGTTTCTATCTTCTCCAGTAACAGATTAGGTCCTCAGGGACTTCTGTTTTATCTTTTGAGAATGTTCTGGCTAAGGAGAGTTTCTTTAATCATCCCCCACAACAAGAGACATTTTCTAGGGAGAATATTCATGCCCCTGAAGGGAGTTTCTACCAAACAGAAACAAATCCTCTTACATACCTGGAAAATGGCTTCTCTTTGAACCATGCAGTCAAATGAATTCCAACAAGGGAAGTTACAGTGAAGTTCTCATTATTACTTCTCTGGAATAAAACTGGTCAATTGTAAGGGAGGGAAAATCTATAGTACTCCAAAACTTAATTGTGGGAATTATGCTTGTCAAAAAATTTCCCATGTTCAGTTTGTGATAATTCTCAGGAAGTGACTGTTAGATGAGAGGCATGTAAAAACACCTCTCGTCCACTTGACCGAGAACTTGAAGGGTTGTTCTGTTTTACTCTATGATCAGACCTCTGATGTGATATACAAATCCAGTGAGCTTCAGGGCTGAGTCTTGTTTCAAATGGCTATGCCCAACATGACTGCCATATCTGCCCCGGGAGTTGAGTGCAAACCATGCTGACTTAGTATTAGCTCCGGGTTTCTTATTTATGTGAAAGATCAAAACCTCAGATAATGAACTCAGGTAGATAGATCTAATACAAATTGGACATAAGATTCTTCAAATACAGCCCAGAAACCTTTGCTAACAGAGTGCAGTGCGGTATACAACACAGAACGATGCAATGTCATGTTGGGAGTTGTATGTCAGCAAATCTTGAAGACTATGGCTCTCCGTCCCAATGTTAAGTGAACAATTCTGTGTCTGGTAAAATGGACTGTGAGTGTCAGAAACGTGTTCTGTATTAAATACTATGTGTCAGTCTTCAAAAGGCCACAAGACCCTTCCCTTAAAGACTCTGGAAACAGCTTTACGATTAAGTTATTTCTTCTTCTGAGTGAATAATAAATCTAATAATTACCTATCACAAAACATGTGAGTGCAATCCAGTCCTAGATATCAGTTACAAATAAATGCTTTACACCACCCGATTCCTTTTAGCATACATCGAATCATGCACTGAACACTTTTTCAAATTTGTGCCTCAGTAAAGAACAGGGAATGGCAAATTTTTAACCAGCTCCAGCATGGTCAGCTGTGGAACAGGAAAACAAACTGAATTCTTATAATGTACTGTACAATTTTATTTTGTTTTTAGGGGCTTTTTTAGCGGTTAAGGCACCAGGCTAGAAACCAAGAGACCATGAGTTCTAATTCTATCTTCAGAATGAACACCAGCTGGGTGACTTTGAGCCAGTCACTTTTTCTCCCTCCATGATATCAGGTTGAGGCAAGAAAGCTATCCGTCAATTCCTGTTGCAGCCAATAAATCAACACTCAGTTGGGGGCAGGGGAGCAGAACCTGGACTTGCAGGAAAATGCTAGAGAGGAGGAAAAAAAAATCAAATTGGGACATAGGCAGCTACCATCTGAATATTTCATGAAGATCAACCCTAAAGTATGAAGGATACTTGGAGCCCTGCTATATCAACAGAAATGTTTGTGTGGTGGCTCCTATCTCCTG
>JAKJMR010000115.1:1563126-1580803 GCA_024449315.1 Daboia siamensis
TGAAATCCTTGGATATATTGGCAGTGTTTAATCTCCCCCTCCCCCACCTTTGTAGAACAGTGACGTGTCTGGCATGTACTTAATGTGACTCTGAAAATCTCCACAATAAGGGCAGGGCTGTCTAGACAGAACTGCGCTCTCTGTCCTTGTTATTTTGTTCTTCAGAAACCAACAATTTTTGCTTATCTTCACATTGATTAATTAACTGTAATGATATTGAATATACAGATGTCTACAAGGGCAGTCAGCAATCAATAACAGATGGATAACCAACCAACATCACTTATTTTTTAAAGGAAAACACAGGCATTTTATCCTTGTAAAATGTCCCAAAGCAATATTCCTGGAGGCACTGATCCTGGTCTCCAACCAGATACCTTCCAAATATGCTGGGATTATAGTATATGCAATTCTGAAAAGAATACTTCAAGCATATCTAGAGCCTGACAAATTCTATCTATCTATCTATCTATCTATCTATCTATCTATCTATCTATCTATCTATCTATCTATCTATCCATCCATCCATCCATCCATCCATCCATCCATCCATCCATCCATCATCTATCTGGTTTGGAAAGAAATTTAGCAGACTTATATCTACCAACTGTTGCTCCAACCTTATTTATGTGAGGAAAATAGAACTTTGTGAATATGTACTTATCAAAGCAGTCAGAAGTGACAGAAAAAGAAAGAAATAATTTGAATCAGGTAGAACACACAGAATCACCCAGGCTCTGAGTATTTCTACCCAGTAGTGAGAATCATGGCCATAATATATAAGCCGGAGGACATGTGCTTCAGAGCAAGTGGTTGGCCTTCAACCTTAAGTCTCAACTCTCTTTTAAACAGAGGAATGAATAGGGATAGTAATTTGGCTATTATTCTTGATCAGCTGTTTTGTTGCTTTGGTGATCTGCTATGAAACAGTTGCTTACGCCAAATTAACTGTTTTTTCAGCAAAAGGAAAAGACCTCCTGCAATATTCCCATCCACACATACCACCAAAACAATTCCTAAGGATTGTACCAAAATCCCATGTAGGGTACACTTGAGGGTAGAGGTCTGTACTTTTGCAGTTTCTGTGTTCTTCATGAAGATCAGTTTACAGCATTCAATTATATTCTTTCAATAAAATTTAGGAAAACTAAATTTAAAATAAACTATTAAATTATATTCTTTCAATAAAATTTAGGAAAACTGAGTGGTTAGATTTAAAAGCCTGACCTATCATAAATGCAGTATCTTTGCCTGAAGGAACATGCAGAGTTCACTGATAGGCCATATACTCTATAAGGAGAAGGTCCCAGGAAACCTATTAGTGAATTTCTTCTTTCAAACAAGCTGAGAAAAGCAACCACCTCAAATGTTGGAGAGCTGCCTTACTGTCAGAGTGAATTGGCCATATAAGTAATACTTTATATATTCTATAACTTGTGGTCAATATTACTATGGCCAGGGCACAGCAGGGCAGAGAATGTCTAAACCAGAGGTCCCCAACCTTTTGGGCACCAGGGACTGGTTCCATCGAGAGGTTTTTCCGCAGACCAGAGGGTGTGTGGTTTTGTATGCTGCCTGCCTCCCGCAGATGGAGCTTTGCTTTTCTGTGTGAACTGGTTGCTGGCATGCCATGGTCCAGTGCCGGTCCACAGACCAGGGGTTGGGGACCCTTGGTTTAAACCATCCTGTTAAGCCAGGACAAAATAATAGGAGACTGTCAGTTCAAGTCCCATCTTAGCCATGAAAAGCAAAAGAGTGACTTTGGGCCAGTCACTGTAACAGAACAACAGAGTTGGAAGGGACCTGGAAGTCTTCTAGTCCAACCTCCTGCTGAAGCACGAAATTGTCTCTCAGCCCAACCCACTTCACAAGGTTGTTGTTGCGGGGAACATAGGAGGGAGGAGTATTGTGTGTGTGACTGCTGGCTTGAGTTATTTGTAAAAATAATATAGATGGGATATAAATAAATAAATACACTTTTTCAGAAGTTCTAAAATATAGGCCATTTAATACAAAATCCCATTACTGTATAAACGCTGCTTTTTTTCCTGAGAAAACTTGTAGGTAGTATAATTACTCAGTTGGAACTAGTTGTTTGATAGTAAGTGAACAGCTTTACATAAACTTACAAACTCAGCTAAAGTCCTCCTTTGCTACCAATGGATCATCTAACTTCCTTGTCTACTGGGGAGTCATCCTGAACTTTCTTTTGAAGTCCATCTGGAAAGTACCAAATTGGGTAAGCCTTTGGAGAAATTCAGTTCCATTAGAAGAATATGCTGAGCTCCAGATTCAGCACCTTAAAAGGTGGCATTGTTTTAAAGACAGCTCAGTTCTTGTAAAAAAGGCCTCATTGAAGCTGTGGCTGACTTGAGGCACACCTACATTTCTGAATTGCCTGCCCTGTTTAAAAGAGAGAGAGAGAGAGGGAGAGAGAGAAAGAGAGAAGAAAAGGCTGCCACCTATAAAAATAGCTGATTGTTGGCATGAAGGCCTGTTAAATATATTTCCAAGGTATGCCTAGCACACCCTTAATTGCTTTCAAGAGCTCTTTTTGGCACTTTTTATCTCCCGGCCTTGTCATTCCAGAGTGCAGAAATGCAGATGTCCTTAAGTCAAACCACTCCTTTAGTTCATTCAAAGAACAATTGCTGTACGTGACATCAGGGCGCAGGTGACATGGTCTCCTTGTGCAACACAGTCTTAGCTTTGGCTGAAAAGAAATAGAAGTGGGCACAACTTCAAAGAGGAATAAATAAGGATTTTTATAAAAAGACTGCAGAATAAATTCACATTCCAACTCAGTGTTTACATGCCTAAAAACCTACAGACTGAATGTTGTGAGCCTCTTACCCTGTACTGTCCCTGAGCTGTTTCAGTTGTGGCATTGTGTTCCTCTGCCTCCTTCTCTACTTCATATTATTCCAGTGCATTGCCATGATTTTTATATTTAGAATATAAAAAAAGAGGCCTTTCCCTTTCCATTCAGCTATTGTCCGTTCTTCCTTGCAACCGTTTGTTTCCATGAAGAAGTGACACTCGGGGAACTAAAATGTTCATACATTTATAAAAAAACATCGAGATTATGAAGCTCTTTTGCCTCTCTGGGCTTCCCGTTTTTTAGCTTTTGCAGAATTTAATGTTCTTTCTAAAACTTCGAGAATTACAAATATTGGAGTAGGAGTCATGTCTTAATACAGAAGATGCTTAAAGTGAACTTAAAGATAAAACCAGGGACTTTTCTTTTAGGCCTAAGAGATAAAGAATTTGAAAAATAAATGGAACTTTGATGTTGTACATGTTGATGGCAGCAAGATTATGTTATGCACAAAAATGGAAGGACAATGTGATGCCCACAATAGACGGACAGCTGCAAAAGTTGATGGAGTTAGCAGAGGTGGCTAAACTGACTGCTTTGATTAAAGAAAGGAACATAATTAATTTTGTTTCTACTTGGAAACCGCTTTTGGACTTTGTGCTTTAGATGGAAAAAACTGAAACTTTGATTTTGGGTTTTGCTGATTAGATTGGTTTGATGTAAAAAGTTGTGGTTTCATGTTATTATTTTATTCTACTGCACCAAAAGGAGTCAGAAGTCAATGCTTTTTTTTTACTTTTTCCCTTGTATCCTATACTTTTCTTTCTTTCCGTTTCCCTCCCCTATCTAACCTTCATCTTTCTTTATATTTTTTGTATTTTATGCTTTGTTAAATTAATAAAAAGTTTGAAATAAAACATTGAGAATTGCAGGGGAATGATCACCTAAATAAGGATTAAGTTGCATAGAGCTAGCTGCTTATTTAGTTCAAGGATCACATCCTCCCATTTGAAAAACATCACAGGACCTTTTACAAAGACCTTTGTTGGCTAAGTGGGAAAATCAAAACAATCTTATCTAAAAAGTAAATAAATAAAACTGAAATCCAAAATAAAATCAAACAACTGCCTATCTGCGATTCTTTAATGGAACGCCCCAGATACATTGCTTGAGGATGTATCATAACAAAACTCATTTGGAGTGTCAATTGCTTTCTGCCTCAAGTGGTTATTTATTATTTGTTTAAAACATTTATATAGCTGCCCATCTTATACCAAAGTCTGGGCAGGCTCCCAATCAAGAATACAGATACTGTGTATCATAGCAAATAAACCCTTCCCTATTCATGTTTTGGAAAGTTACGAAATAGCAAACTTTGCCTCTGCCCCAACAACAACAACAAACATACTTTGCTCTGATTTGAAACGGTAATATCGAAAACTGTTAACTTGCCCTGGTCAGCTGCTCCATTTTTATAATGAGTAATGGTCAAGCCTATAATCATCTACACTATGCTGCAATTACTAAGTGAGCAAGAAATTTCAAAAGTTCCAAAGTAGGGATATACTTAGTGAGACCACTAGGAGATCTCTTATTATCTTTTTTTTAAGAGAGGTATTTGATAAATAATTCCATAGAATATTTCTACCTCTGAATCACACGTTTAGCATATAGCTCTCCCTACTGCACTGGCTCTAGAAATTCAAATAATAGATACCGGCTGAATAGTAATGTATTTTGAAGATATATAGCTGACACTGCACACAGTATCATCTACAACATCTCACAAGTACTGAGAAATTTTGACTAATCAATGATACTTCCAAACTGGTTTGTATTTCCCGTTGTATTATCTGAACCCTTGTGCAAATATATTTTCCATGAAATACTCAATATATGCACTGATCCCACTGCAGATCAGTGAGGTTGAGCCAATATTGTTCAGGATTTTAAGCCTGGGATGATTGATCCCTATATGTAGCTCCTGCCACCACAAAGCAATGATCATGCCATCCAAACCAGCTGCAGGAGAGGGCAATTAATCAATAGCTGCTCATAATAAGAAACATTGCAGCTCAATGGTAGAACACTAGCTTTGCACACTGAAATTCCCAGGATCATTCTATACCCTCTGCATTTAGAAAGGTTGGGAAACAAGTGATGAGGAAAAATACTTGCTTGGAATTCTGAAGTGTTGTCAGTCAGAGTAAATAACACTGAGGTAGATGGACAACCAGCTTTACCTGATATAAAACAGCTGTCAAGATTGAATCGCTATGATGCCTGCTAGCTTCCATCGCTAATCAACTTGCCATAAAAAAGTAGGGAGGGATGGAAAGAGAAGGGAGAGAACGGAATGCCAAGAAGCCATTCACGGACCATGAGAGCCAAGGTCAATACTGCAGGTGCTCAGTGGAGAAGTGAACTATTCCCATAACAAAAAGAAATATTACAACTGGACAATGTGAACACCTGTGAATCCGTTGTTTAACTAAGCAAGCTTTCACACTGGAAAACTCAGAGCTGGTTTTGCTTCTTCAGTTTTGAGATGGTGTAGCCAATAAAGGTTTACCTTATAGGACTCAAATGCCTTGAGGAATTCTTTTGTTGGGGCAGATTGTTGACATTAGCTTTCAGTAATTCCAATCCTACTGACTATGTGAAGATGAAATAAGAAGTATATACTATAAGTAGTGCCAGAATCAAATATATCAGAAAGATCTGCATGTGAAGAAAGAGTTTCATGGGATAAAATCTGAGAGGCTAATATAATATAATATAAATAGCCACATATATCTTTATAACTATAAGAGGGCCTGAGCCCCTCCAAAACTTGCTCCTGATTGCTCATTTTTAATATGACCGAAAGACCTAATTGTTAAATATATGGAAAGTTATCAGATGAACCATATTTAATTCCAAGTATAATTCTGATTTGATCAGGTTTACTCTGGCTCTGTCCATCTTGTCTTAGTTTCACAAAGTGTCTACCCTAGTACACAACTCAAAGGCCAAGTGTAGCCCTTCTATCGCCCCCCCCCAATATTTCAATGCACCCCTGGGCTAAATGAATGAACATAGCATCTGTGGCCCTCACTGAGTGACATTCCAGCTGGAGAACAAATCTTCTAGTTCCCACAAGCTACACATAGTGCAGCAGTGAAGGAATGTATGCTGGACAGCATCAACTGTTAAGGTGATGACCTTCACATGAGTTATTGGGTTGACCTCTCTTCTGGTGGCTGCCCAGGTGCAGATTGAAAATTCCACAGCACTGTTTTGAAGAAGGGCATCCATGTCTAAATCTGTCATAATCTAATGTAAGAGTCCTAAAGGAAGCAGAGTTTAGTTCCATCAAGGAGGAAGACAAGTTAAAACTTGCTGTTGTTTTAATTTGGCTAAAATAGTAGCCCAGATCAGTAACAGAATATAAATACTTCCACTTGCTGATGAAGTTTGAGATAAAGGTGGCCATAACGGAAACTACTGAAGCATCTGTTGGTCAGATGCAGAAAAGGGAATTTCAGCATCTGTAGCCATAACTGTAGCATTCCTTTTCCACATAACTATTAGAGAGGTGGGAGAACTGATCTGGCTACTCATTCACTCCCAGGCTATTTAAAAGAGGTGGCAACTCTTTCAAACATAGTAAAATATCTTCTTCCTCTGTTAACTTAGGGATTTTTGTGTCTTTGGTACCACCTCCCCTCTCTAGATGCTGAAAGAGAAGGGAAGAAAGTAGCTCAGGTGCTGGCAATTTTCTGGGCAACAGGCTAAGTTAAGCTCATTAGGATTTATTGGGTTTTTACCACTAATATTTTTTATTACTATTTTATTCATGGTTTCTTATACAGCCAGCCAGATGTTCAGACTGGATTCAGCATTTTTGTTTGCCTGTCAGATCCTTCCCAAGGACCTGGGATAGGCAGATCTTGATATTTTATGATGTCAGAGTTATCGTTGCATGATGTAAGTTGTTCTGAGTAAAGCTGTCTTTTGCAATTGACTGATAGCGAGTTTGTCAATGCTGATGTTCAGGTCGTTTTGGGATTGCACCAAAGGTGCCTATTACATTCTATTTCTATTTGCAGGTCTTTGTATTTTGTTATCTTGTCCAGTTCTTTCTTTTCTATTTTGTTCTCTCCAGTTACTGCCTTGTCCACCAGCCAGACTTTTTTGTCTTTCTTATTGACAGTTGTTAAGTCTGGGGTGTTATGTGACAGATGCCTTTCTGTTTGAATTCTAAAGTCTCAGAGCACTTTAGCTTCTTCATTTTTATGACTTTCTCTATGGTCCCACCAATTCTTTCTTGCAGACAAATGGTATTTCTTGTAGATCATCCAATGTGCCATTGTTGCTACTTTGTCATGCCATTGTTTACAATCAGTGTGTGTAAGATCTTGCAGCAGGTAACCAGGTGATTCGCTGTTTCTTCACCTTGAGTTGGGCGGGGTGGGAGAGAGAGAGAGAGACCAGCCAAAAGTCACTCCAGCCAGCTTCTATGCTTAATGGAGGACCAGAACCTGGGTATTCTTGTACTTAATTCAACATCTTAACTATTACATTACATTGGTTTTATGCATACACCCATACCTCTCATACATATATATAAATATTTTGTGTTATTTTGTAATTTTCTTTTATATTGGACAATTTTATTTGTTTACTGTTGTGAATGTTTTATTATAACACTGATTGTAACCACCATGTAATGACCATTGGATGGACTTATAGTTGGCCATCCAAAGAGTATCCATAAATGGCTCCATATCAGCTTGGACATTTGCATCATACAGATGTCACAGGGCTATCCCTTGAGCCTTGCACTATTCAACAATGACCTGGATGAATGAAGGGGTTATGAAGAGGATTACCAAATCTGTAGACCTTGATGATTTTAGGCTGAATGAATTTCTGAACTAATGGCTTGTAATCCTGAAGAAACTAAGTGTCTGAAAGGAATGAGAAATCCTCTGAAATAAGATACTGAAAGTGCAATCACCAAAACTTCCTGCTAGAAGGAAAAATGAGAGTCATCTAGGTAGCAGCTTTGCAAAATGTCAAAATGAAAAAGGACATATATGGGACATGGAACCAGAGTCGTATAATCAAAGAAAGATACAAGATAGTCTCCAGAAATTGTAAGCATTGAGTATCAAAGACTAAACTTCAGAAATAGCCAAGGCTTGTTATAAACACCCAAACCAACAAAAATGATTTTTTTTTCAACTATACTAGAAACAGACACATACACAAACAAAACCTAAAGAGGCTGTAGGTCTGTAATGAGAAGAAAGAGATTAGTAACAGATGATAGGAATAAGGCAAAATAACTTATTTTTTGTCTCCTTCTGAGAGAAGGGAAATGAAGCTTTAGTTGGTCATCATTATGCCACTGGAGGAAGGAGAGATTTGCATCTTAACATAGACAAGAGGATAAAAAAATGCTGGGTGAATTTAAATGAATTCAAGTCTCCAAGGTCAGATAAATTACATCCTGGATATTGAAGGAACTGGAAGAGGTGATTGAAGAACTTCTAACTCTAATCTTTGAAAACTCCTAAAACCAGACTGTGGAGGTCCCAGAAGAGTGGATGAAAAACAAATGTCTTATATTCAAAAAAGGAAGACAGAAGATTCAGGACATTACAGACCTGTCATCCTCATGTCTATACTGGACAAAGTCCTCCAGTGGTTTATGAAAAAGTATGTTAAGCACTTGAGTAGGAATGCCACAATTAACAAGAGCCAGCATGGCTTTGTCACAAACAAGTCGTGCTAACTTTATCTCATTTTTTTTTGACAGAATTACTAGGTTAATGCATTAGGGGAATGCTACTGTATCCTGACCTGATTCAGTGGAGTCTCTCATGATATATTTTTCTAATAAAATGATGAAAGATAAACTAGAGCAGACATGTCAAACACAAGGCCCAGGGGCCAGATCCATCCCGTGAAGTGGTTTCATGTGGCCCGCGAAGCCATCCTGGAAACAGTGAGGGAATGGCCCCCACTGCCCTGGCCCTGGCCCAGAGACCCTCCTTCTGCCAGAGTCCCTCAGATCTGTTCCACTCCTGCCCAGGCCCCCATAGGCACCCTTGATGTGACCGATGTAGAGCTGGCCATGCCCACCCAGTAGGCCATACGCACTCTAGCCACGTCTACCCAGTAGGCCACACCCACCCTGGCCATACCCACCCGACCCCCCGAGGGCAACCGCAATGCTGATGCAGCCCTCAATGAAATTGAGTTTGACACCCCTGGACTAGAGGATAAACATGTCAGGTGAATTCATAATTGGCTGGATGACTGCACTCAGTTCTGTATTTGTTTGGAGAGTAGGTTTGATTGGACCATCACAGGACTGTGACCTGGCCCTTGTGCTATATACCATTTTTATTAATGACTATGATAAAGGTGTTGAGAAAGGATTGTCACATCTGCAGATGACATGAAACTAGGAACCTTGGCTACACTTTAGAAGATCAAGAGAAAATTTTTAAAAATCTTGCCCTGGAGATAAATTCCAAAACTAGTGAAAGGAAATGGAAAG
This sequence comes from Daboia siamensis, assembly GCA_024449315.1. Taxonomy (NCBI): domain Eukaryota; kingdom Metazoa; phylum Chordata; class Lepidosauria; order Squamata; family Viperidae; genus Daboia; species Daboia siamensis. Next base: position 1,572,498 of record JAKJMR010000115.1, read on the forward strand.
GAAGTAGACTCAGATTACATGTTAGAAAGAATTTCCTGATACTGAGAGCTGTCAAGCCGTGGAATAAGTTGTCTCATGAAGTGACGTGTTCCTCTTCACCAGAGATCTTCAAACACAGGTTGGGTAGCCATATGACCAAAATACTTCAGGAGATCCTGCACTGAGGAATTTGACAGGCTAAATGAATTACAGACTAACAGAATTGGAAAGGAACTTGGAGATCTTCTAGTAGTCCAACTCCCAGCTCAAGCTGGAAACTCTGTACCATTTCTGACAAATGTTTGTCCAATCTCTGAGATCCTTTCAAATGATGAGTTGCATTATCTTAAACTTTAGTGCAGCTCACTCTGGGGACTGGGCAACAAAAAAGTGAGCTTATGAAAAAAAGTGGGGTGATGAAACTTAACTGAAGAGGCAGTATTTCATAGATAGGAGTGCAAAATATTCTGGAAGATGTTTATTCCCTGATCTCTTTGGATGGGTTGGGAATGACCACTAAGTCTCTTGTCCCACCTGATTTTTTTAAAGATCCTTTTAGATATTGTTTTTTTTTAAAAAAAAAAATGACTTTGGGAACTGGCATGCTTCAGAACAAAACTCTAAGTCCGGGGTGTTAAACTCAATTTCATTGAGGGCCACATCAACATTGCAGTTGCCCTCAAGGGGCCAGGTAGGTATGGCCAGAGTGGGCGTGGCCTATTGGGTGGGCGTGGCCAGAGTGCATATGGCCTACTGGGTGGGCATGGCCAACTCTATATCATTCGCATCAAGGGTGCCTATGGGGGCCTGGGCAGGAGTGGGACAGATCTGAGGGTCTCTGGCAGAAGGAGGGTCTCTGGGCCAGGGCCAAGGCAGAGGGGGCAGTTCCCTCACTGTTTCCAGGATGGCTTCGTGGGCCGCATGAAACCACTTTGCGGGCCTGATCCGGCCCCGGGGCCTTGTGTTTGACATGTCTGCTCTAAGTCTAGCACTGTCCCTTCTTATAAAAATGCCTCTAAGCCTTACATAGGACCCACAAGAAATAAGGCAGAGTGGTTATTTCTTCAACCTAATTTTCATCTGAATGTGTGATTATCAGATGGGGCATGGAGGGGGAAAATTGAAGCTAACTGTGATCATAATACAATTGCGAGGAGCAACTGAAGACATCAAGGAGCAACCTTGACAATTTCCTTCTGGTAAATGGCTGTTTTGTAATTGGCCACATCCAGTGGTGGGATTCAAATATGTGAACAACTGGTTCTCTGTGTGGATGCTGCTTCCAGAAGTACATTCTGGGCATAGGCAAAAAATTAGCTACCGGTTCTGCCAAAGTGGTGCAAACCGGCTGAATCCGACCACTGGCCACATCTATTACTGTATCCATTTGGTGAGAGTTTCCACAATATTGAACAATAGAGGGGTGGGGGTTTTTTGGCGGGGGGTTTTTTGGTATGTTTATTTGCCACATCTCGTGGCCATTTGGATTTCTGCATCCAGGATCTGATAGCCATAAAAGGCAGTACAGTAATACTGAGGACAAGACCAAGAAATAGAGGACAATTCTGCATTTAGAAGTTATCTTTGAAAGACCACTTTGGTTTCAGTGATGACCCCAGAGAAGAAGGAAATGTCCCAGGAGGAATATCAAACAAAGATTAGGACAAAGTTTTTGTCCTTTCTGAATTGCTCACATTATGTAAGCGAGGGAAACTCTGAAAGGCATTTATGACTTAAAATATATATATATAAAAGCACAATTAGTTAATCAGTAAACTGTATAAAAGGAAGGTGTGGGAAACTCGGAGGCAAAGTTGAGCATTTCCAAAGTTAAAATTCAATTTTCAATGGCTGAAAAATATATGGGGGGAAAAAAATGGCAGGAGAACATTACACAGCTCAATGTTGTAATTATTATATCCTTTCCAGGGGAATAGCTATCTTAGCTTATTGCAGCTAAAACAACAGGAAATCTTAACTGTAGCTTTTGTTGACTACAGCTGATGAATGGGCTCTAGTCCATCAGTTTATGCCATAATAAATCAGTCTTTAAGATGCCACAAGACTCTCTGTTGCTTCCATTATTCAATTATAGTGTTTGTACCTCACTTCCTATGTTGCATTGCGCAGAAGTCGCATCGTGAAAGATGTACATGTTGTTTTGCCCTTTGGATGAATGGAATCTTGATGTTTTCACCTTCGTAGTATTCTTCTGTCTCATCCTTCCTTCTAAAAAGCTGGTTTATACCAATCTATTTATTTATTTATTTATTTATTTATTTATTTATTTATTTATTATATTTGTATACTGCCCTTCTCCCGAAGGACTCAGGGCGGTGAACATGGCATATAAAATACAAGATACAAAAGTTAAAAGAGAATTAAATATAAGCCCGAGCTAAAACAATAAATAATAATATAAAAACCGCAATAAAACCCCCAACACATCCCCCATCAGGCCAGGCCGGCTTGTTCAAATAAAAAGGTCTTCAGATCGAGCCGTCTGGAGCTCAACCGGAAACTGATTCCATAAGTCCGGGGCGCCCACAGAGAAGGCCTTCCCCCTGGGGGCCACCAGACGACATTCTCTGACCGGCGGCACCCTGAGGAGTTAGACTATTTCGCCTCCTAATTCAGTATATCAATGGGAGAAGAGTAGAGTTTCAGTCAGAGGTCTTTTGGACTTTTAGTTTTGGAATCTTGGACCAGTTACATCCAGGATGCCTATTGTGTCACTCACCATAATCCAGACAATACTAAGTGATGGGAGGTCAGCTTGAGCTTGAAACAGCCCCAGGGTTTTTTTGAGTTAAACTAATCTTCTCCAGGTAAAGGGATGCAGTGGCTCAGTGGGTTAGGACGCTGAGCTTGTCGATCGGAAGGTTGGCAGTTTGACAGGTCGAATCCCAAGTGCCGCGTAGCAGAGTGAGCGCCTGTTACTCGTCCCAGCTTCTGCCAACCTAGCAGTTCGAAAGCACGTAAAAATGCAAGTAGAAAAATAGGGACCACTACGGTGGGAAGGTAACAGCGTTCTGTGCACCTCTGGCATCTAGTCATGCCGGCCACATGACCACGGAGATGTCCTCGGACAAGCGCTGGCTCTTCGGCTTTGAAACAGAGATGAGCACCGGCCCCTAGAGTCGGAAACGACTAGCACGCATGTGCAGGGGAACCTTTACCTTTACCTTTTAATCTTCTCCAGCACAGCTGTTTTCCAAATACGGAAGAAAGGTTAATCCTTTCTTCCTCCTGATAGTTCATAGCACAGGGTTCCTAAAGCAACTCTGTATATATGGCTTCTCCAGAGAATTTCTCTCTCCATTTTCCTTTTCACTCCCGACCTCAACTTAATGTCATCTTTCCTACTTTGCATGCCCCAAAACAAAGAAACCTATTAAGGTGAGTCTCTTTTATTTGACCCTCCATAGCTCAACGGATGGGAAAATGGATCTTCAGGCATCATGTTCAGGGGTTTACCAACAGGGATTTTATGAGTCTTATGGGGTGACACACATCCAGTTACTGTCCTCTGTGCCCTGGTCCTAATTCTGAAGTTATGAATTAATCAAATATGATCACGTTTGGCTAGTAGTGCTATTAACTGGATTCAAATTCTTGGGAGTTCATTATCAGAGACAGCGGTGGCTTTCTTTATTCCTTGAACCATGCCTGGTCTTGGAGTCCCTTTCTGAATAATGCACATTTTACCTTCTCTTCCCTATGAGTAACACATTGCTACCACTTACAGGTAGTCCTTGACTTACGACCACAACTGAGTCGTAAGTCTGTTGCATAGCAAAACATTTGTTAAGTGAATTTTGCCCCATTTTGTGACCTTTCTTGCCACAAGTGTTAAATAAATCATTGTTAGTAATAGGGTTGTAAAGTGAATCTGGCCTCCCTATTGACTTTGCTTATAAGAAGGTTGCAAAAGGTGATCACATGACCCCCAGGACACCTCAACTGTCACAAACATGAGTCAGTTGCCCATCATCTGAATTTTGATCATGTGACCATGGGGACGCTGCAACGGTCATACATGTGAAAATGGTCATAAGTCACTTTTTCCAGTGCCATTGTAACTTTGAACAGTCACTAATAGAAAGTTATAAGTCGAGGACCACCTGTATTACTAAAAGATGATGCAAGTCTGCCATGAGGAATACAATGGTAGTTCAAATTCAGAAGGCCTTTAAACTTTGGGCACTTGGCAACTGGCCATTTGTAGCATCCCTATGGTCATGTGGCTACTATAGTTATTTGTCAAAAAACACCCTTTAACTTCTGATTTCTGGCAAAAAAAAATGTGCATTGTAGACAATGGATTTGCTACATTCACTTTACAAACCTCACCAAAAGTTTGTAAAAATTGGCACAGTCAAGTGATGATCTGCTTAATGATTGACATGACGTACCACCATAATTCTGGGCTCAATTACAGTCATAAGTTGAGGACTGAGCTGCCAGAAACTCAAGATCATAAATGAGAGGAAGAGAAAACAAAGAATGCATTATCATTATCATTAAGGAATTATTTCTAAATAGTATTGAATGAAGTATCTGAGAATAGGGTAGAACTCAATAGAAATAGAACAACCAGTGCAAAGAAAGCAAAAATCCTCTGCTTAGCACAAATCCTGAAGGAATATTACAAATTGTTTTTATTTATTAATCAGATTTATATAACCCAAGGTGACTGGATGGCACATATAAATCTGATAAATATTTTTTCGCAATTTATATACCCATCCATCCTATCCTGATCACTGGTTTTAGAGTGCAATCACATGCATATGTGCTCAGAAAGAGCATTTATTAATTTTCCCATCTTGGGAAAAGATGCATTTGATTTGCATTCAAAGCGTTTCATGGGTCTAATGTTTGCTCCTGTTTGACCTGCCTAAACAGCCAACACCAAATAGGTCTGTCCTAGGGGAAGATATAGCATCCTTCAACCCTTGTTTATCCCAACCCGACACCATCCCAATGTGCCAAGATTGCAAATCTTAGCACTCACAGTGGGTGGGGGATATAGATGGATAACTATACCAGAGGCTATCCGGGGTCTCTTGCATATATTCCAGCTGGGGTAATTCCAAAGCTGAGGAGAACATAATGCCTCCTTGCCCTCCCCATTCCTGGTTGATCTATTCATTTTTGGGTGCTTCGTAGAGTTTAGATGTGGTGCAGAGCTCTAGATGTGTCTAGATAAGTTCAGATGTGTCTTCTGGAACCAAATGTGAACAGTTAATATGACTCTAATATATATACCTGGCAAAAATCCCAAGGAGAATTTGATTCTAAAGGGATTACAGGAGTCAAGATTTTTCTTTTTACCCACCCTGCTGGAAAAGGGGAAAAAAAAGATTTATTCAAGAAAGCTTTAATTTTGACTGAAAAGCAGAGACAACTCTTCGGCTGAAACTGGAGAGGAGAAAGTCTGACCCTTTTGCCAAATGTGTTATGATCTCTTTCCATTTTCAGATTCTTGAAACCGATTCAGCCTTCAGTATGTGAAACCCTCCAGCTTTACTTTCTGCCAGCTTTTTGTCCACCTCTTGAAAAATCACCCGACAAAAAGGTGAAGATTATCGTTGACATTTTTCTTTCTGAAGTGATTGGTGGTTCTTATTTCTACATAAGTCACCTCAGTTCTCCCCAGCCCCAAACTTCCCCCTTGCAGAGAAGGGATGGATACAGCAGCCAAAAGAAAAATGCCAACGTGTTTGCTAGTTGCTCGTGACTGTTCTTGGCCAGGCGGGCTGGGTGTCAGGTTGACAAAGGCTGCCACTGGGGGTTTCACTCAATGGATCTCCATAGGATACTTGAAAACTGCCACGGAGTTTCCAGTCATGAAGAGAGTGGCTGTTCTTTCCTTTGGTCTAAGAATATGAAAGTGACTGAGTGATTGCAATCGTATCCTCATCATGTCTGTGGGGTTGCTCACTTCTGAATATCCAGGGGATGACAGAATAATCTCAACAGGTTGACACTTGTCCATCAGCTTTCCAGAATCTCCTTTCTATTTTCTACTCTTTGTTTCAGTAGTATGAATAATAAGCCAGGAGCCAGCAGTACTTAAGGTAGAGATGTTAGGTATGTCAACAGCCAACCACCACTTGGCTTCAAGGCCAAGAAGCACAGGGCACAGAGCCTGCTGAAATAAGGGAAATTTGGAAGCACCAACAAGCATTATGGGAACTGCATCTTATTCAGACTGGCAGCAACCAATCATTTAAATGGCTTCTGTCTCTCTTCAAGGATGTTTATCTAGCCCTGATTGAAACCTAGCAGCTTAAGGCTGGGTAGAGTAGGGGTGTGTGTATGTGTGAGTGTGTGTGTGTGTGTGTGTGTGTGTGAGTGAGTGAAGATTTATAATTGAGTCCTAATCTGGGAACCTAAATGGAGCATGGCCATCACTGGTAGATTTAACTACTTAATTTCCAGATAGTCATTTCAAATCCTGAGAGCTACAATCTCTCTCCAATATTATCCAGAAGCCAGTCTGCTCCATGTCCATTCTGTAGATGCTCTTTGCCACCAATATTAAGAGTCCAAAAGGATATGTATCATTTTCTCTGTAAGACTCTGTAAGATTCTTCTCCCTGGTGGAATGGAATGGAATGGAACGAAATGGAATGGAATGGAACGAAATGGAACAGAACAGAACGGAACGGAATGGAACGGAATGGAATAGAAGCTGGAAGGGACCTTGGAAGTCTTCTAGTCCCACCCCCTGCTCAAGCAGGAGAACCTATACCATTTCAGACAAGTGACTGTCTAGTCTCTTCTTAAAAACATTGGTGTTATAGTTATCATCATTATCATTATTATTATTATTATTTCCAGTGATGAACACCCACGATATCTGAAGGCAAACTGTTCCACTGGTTAATTGTCCTCATTGTTAGGAAGTTTCTCCTAGCCTTATACAGCACCTGTTCTAGATTTCCCAATGGATCTATCAAATTGGCAAAGCATCATTTTGGCATTGACACAACTGTTTAATCCAGGATTTATTTTTTTTTAAAACTGTATTCATCTCTTTTCTTTTTCTTCAATAGCAGATATGCAGTTTGGGAAGTACAATGATCCAGCCTTATTCCTTTGCTCAGATGGTGGCGGGATCAGGGAATGTAACACAATTATGCCTTTTCTAGGAGAAATCAGATCTGGCCACAATAATTTATTCTGAAAATCTTTTCAGGCTGCATTATTGCAAGGGACTGGTGGTACTGCCCTCGAAGGTAATCTAAATACTTTATTTGGTCCTGAATACCACTGCTTGAATTTTATCCAGGATCAGCAGTTGAGATTATGCCTGTCACAACTGACTTAAGTTTGTTTTCTTCCATCTCAAGTATGAATATTAATCTTTACAGCTCAAATGACCCTGACATCACATAAAGAACCTGATTTCATGAATTTGCTTAACTCACTGGCTGGAGCTTCTGGGAACTTTCTTCTTATTGAAAGTCTTGGGAACAAATGAAGGTTGCAGCCGCCAGATTATACCATGGTTTCTAAAATAAAATATATTTGATATAATTAATTTTAAAATGATATTGTAAGTGGGACTGGTTCGGTAAGGATCTGTAAGATGAATTTGGCTGGAGTTCTGTGGCTGATAGGAGGCATCCCAGGAGCTATGAGATGTTTTGCATCTCCCTTTCCAAAAATAGAAAGCGAAGTCTGCCTTCTGATATCAACATTCTTTTCATAATCATTCCCATGTCATTTCTCTCCCAACGTCAATCATCTGTCTTAATGGAGGCAAAATGAGTGGGATGATTCATGAGAAGGAGGAGAGTCATCGGAAAGCTGAGACCTGCACAATCAGAGGTCTCCTTCTCCTGGGCAAAGTCTTCACCAAGTTAACTTGTGGGTGTGTCTTTGAGTCAGTTTTTGATTCCTAGTGACTGCCCGAATTAGACCCTGCAGATTTCTTGGCAAGTTTTTCAGAAGTGGTTTGCCATTGCTTCCTTCCTGGGGCTGAGAGTGAATGACTGGTCCAAGGTGTCCCAAATGGCTTTGTCCCTTAGGCGAGACGAGAATTAATTGTTTCCCAGTTTCAAGCCCGATGCTTTAACCGCTGCACCAAAGCGATGCTTTATCAAGCAACTACCGTATTTTCCGGCGTATAAGACGACTGGACGTATAAGACAACCCCCAACTTTTGAGAAGATTTTCATGGGTTAAAAAGTCATCTATAACAATAGCCTGACTGAATTATGTAATATTGAAAAAGGTACAAGGCAGGGGTGCCCGTTGTCACCTCTATTATTTGTTTTAACATTGGAAATATTACTGATTAAAATACGTGATTC
>JAKJMR010000116.1:0-16083 GCA_024449315.1 Daboia siamensis
TGGGAGTTGAAGTCCATGAGTCATAAAAGAGCCAAGGTTGCCTACCCCTGGTCTAGAACATATTGGACTCCCCTTAAAAACTGCAATAAAAACAATACTAACCAGAATGATATGCTTTAGAAACTTAAATTCACAATTTATATTCCACAGTCTAAATAATAAATAATCAAAATACGTCTATGTGCAGAGTTCAAGGGTGTTAATATATCAGGGGCAACTCAATCCCCCATTTCCTTCCTACATAGCTTTATGGCAATTGTTCCATCAAATCATAAAAGGCCCAAGTTAGTCTTCTTTCAACTTGCTGACTAAACCTGATTTACTGTATTATAAAAGCTACCACAGAACATACAGGCACTACTGAATAATTTTATTGACTATCTATGCCTTCTGCTTTCTTTATAACAACCCTGAACATTGTTAAGTATTGCCTATATATCACCATGAAGGGTACAACTGCAATTTTTAAAAAACACCCAATCCTACTTAAATCAAAAGCAACTTCCATTGAACTTAATGGAATTATATCAATGTAAAATAGACAAAAGTACCTTGTGTCCTAGAAGCCTCAGCAATTTGGTGTACACTGGGTAAATAGGCTGATATGGTAGAGTCTTTCTAACTGAGATTGTTTTTATCTTTTTTAAAAAATTTATCAATTTGGAGTTACCTTCTCCCAACTTAGTGCCTCCATTTCTATCTGGTCTTCAGTGCAAGTATACCTGACTGAGGAATATCCTCTAGGGCCATTAGTGGTCCTATGTTATCATTTTGAAAGGGAGGAAAAGGTAAATTTAATTGTTTTAGGACTAACAAGTGAAACTAAATGTATTTATTTTGTTTTAAGTTACTCAAAATATGTATATTTATTTATAGAATTGGTGCTTCAAGAATTCAAAGTTCTGCAATATTGATCTGGTCTTCCTTGCTTTGAGATTAGGTCACAGCATATCTCAATAGTTATTCATTATAATAATAATGAGATGTTTATAATATAATGAGATATTGCGTCTTGGAATGTCAATTGCTGGAAAACAAAATAAGATGATGCTATTGTACTCAGAGGCCTTTTCTGCACTTTCTAGAATTAGTTGACCACTAAGGAAAGCAAGAGGCTGGATCATACTGGCTCTAAACAAGATGAAAGCTTTTAGGATTAGTTATTATTAATTTTATTTCTTTTATTTTAACTTCTCTGTGAAGTCAGTCTATCCCTTCTTCAGATAAATATATTTATTCCAAGCACTAAGGGATTCACACTACAGGTGTTTCGAGTATCTTAGGGGGAAAAAATAAGAATAAAGTTAATTGTTTCTCTAACAATTTGCAAGAATATTTGAAGCAGAAATTGAAGTTTTTGTTATTTGCATGGCAAGGGGGAGACGGGAAAAGAGGAAGTATTGTTAGGTTTTGTAATGTAAAAACATAAGTATGCTGTTATTTACGTAATTAGTTATTGCTTTCATTATGGGTGCAGTCTTAATGGTTATAGTATTTATGTATAATTACCTTAATATTCACTGAAATTTCCAAGTAGCTCCCTAATTAACTGTTTCAAATATATAATTACATTGCATCTTTACGCAAGACTTGCCTAATTAATGTCGTTACACCACTTCTTTTGTGAATGTGCATTATTAAATGCTCTTTGCATCATTCTTTTGACTTCTTGTAATTCATGCTTTATAAAAATTAAGCCCCTGAATTAGAAACCTTCCTGAGTAACCATCTCCAACCACAAGCACTGGATGACATCTTGCTTTGAACAAAGCAGCAAACTTGGTGGGCCTCATTATCACTCTTGGGCACAAAATGTTCTCTCAGAGAAATAACAGGCATCCCAGGTGTGATTATCTTTCAACAGGAGTAGGAAAACACAGGTATGGAGCGGGAAAGAGCTAGCTGATAGCGATGACACCAAACTTTCTCAGAGTAGAATTCATATACAAAACAAACTCACTTTGGGAATAATAAAATGGCTCCACTCTAGTCACAGACCTAGTTGGCCAGTCAACTACCAAGAAAAATAATACATAGTTAAGAACATTTGAAAATTCTTCACATATGCCTCCTTCAAGCATATGGATGCTAAAGAGTTTCCTACCTATTGTAGGCTTCTTCAGCTTCTTCAGCTTACTAGAGTTAAACAACCTGGCTTAGCACAATGCATTAATTCAGCCACTGCCTGATCAAGCCCAATATAATCAACAATGATTAGCAACAGTTCTGGATTATACCCAGTAATATCAATCAAAATCAGATCCTGGGAGGTAGAGCATCAAGGTGTATCCTCTTCTAATTTTATTGCCCCTTTCCTCTCCATTATCATAAAACAGGGATAGGAAAACTACCATCCATTTATTTATTTACGTACTTATTTGTTTATTAAATTTATATGCTATCCATCTCACAGTTCAAGGCAACTCTGGGTGGCTATGCATATGTACCCTTTTAGATCCTCCTGAGTCCTTTGAAATCCTACCACTAAAAGTCAGCAGCAAGCCATCAAAAGTAAGGTGATATTTCCCACTAATGTTCAGGCCTTGCCTTCCCTTCCCGCCCCCCAAAAAAGCCATTGGAAAGGGAATCCAAAATTCCAATAAAATCATAAAAGGAGGGGGGAGCCCAACCCTATCCACTTGCATGATGTCAGGTGTGAATGCCCTTTCAAGAGTATTTTGTGTGGTCTCCAACTGACAGTCAATTGCTTTGCAATAAAGAATAGCTTAGACTCAGTGGATGTTGCTGGACTGAGAACTGAGAAAAAAGAGGCATTGGATAAGTGTGGAAGCAAATGATGTGTTTTCTGCCGTCTATGGATTTAAAGGACTTCCGCCATGGAACATGAGGAAGGCAAGATTTCCTTTTTTAAAATTTTGTTTAGGTTTCTGTCTTGTATTCTAACTCTGGATGTAGCTCTAAAAACCCTGACTTTTCCAGCTAAAGTTCATTTGATCTTCTTCCTTCCTTCTCAGTGTTCCTATAACTTTGCCTTTTTTGCACTAGAATGGAGTACCCCTCGGTTTAATCTACCTGCTCCCCTAAACTCTTGCACAGCTTCACAGAATATGGGACAAAATATTCCACAAAATATTTTTTTTTCTTCTCTAGGTATTTTTTCCCCCCTCATAATTCTAAAAAAGGAATGGGGAGCAAAAGAAAAAGTGAGAAGAGAAAGATTTAAAAATAAACTGAAACTACATCTTTTTGGAAACCATTTTTTCACCTATATTCTTTTTTAGTCTGCGAAGTTGCCTTCCTATCACCTGTTCCTTCTTCTATCCAGTTATTTCATTTGCCCTCAGAACTTCATGCCATCATTAAATGTGAATAACTGTACATCACTGCAACGTTCTGGTGATGATATCAACTTTTATTGGATGTACAGTTCAAGAGGAAATGGTAGCACTAACTGGGGAGGGGGGCAAGACTGGAAAAATAAAACCATGAGACAGAGGGGGTTTTTTAGAAAGCATCCACACAATATCATGAGAAATGGCTATACCAGCACCACTTAGCATTGTTTCTAACTCTAAAATAAAAATGGACTATGCCACGCAGTCCCAAAATTATTCCCAAGGATCTCAAACAATTCAATTCTCATATGCATGTGTTAGCAATCTCCGTCAAAAAGCAAAGTTGGAGGCATCTCTTCCCTAAGTACAATATGATATAACACTTAAATCAATATAAACTGAATTCAATTTATTGAGTCAAGTGTCATTTTAATAACTCTTTATAAGAATTCTAGTATGATCCACCTGGGACTAACAGTAACAACAACAACAACAATTTCAAGTGCCAGTTCATAGTGCTTGGATAGTGGCTTCTGTTCAGCTGGTGGGTTGCAAGTTGTATAGGTTTAGTGTAGAATAATAATGTCTATGATATCTTTAAGCACTTGTTTCATAAAATAACAATGCACTGCTACCACTTTGACTAGATTGTATTTACAATCAGAGATGTGGTGGAAACATCCATTTCATCATGATGATACTATCAGCGGCAACAGCTATTAATAAAGGCAGGTTTCCTAGAATTTGATAGGTGTGTCATGGAATATGTTTCATCAGAGGTCTCCCAAACTATATTTTTATGATCGGATAAGCAATGCATTAAAATACAGCCTTTAGGCCTTCCTGTGTTATTGCACTGGAAATCAATTGTTGATCAGTTCTGGTACAGGATTAGATATATAATGGAGGGCATGAAATTCAGTAAAAGGTAACATTGTTGTAATGATATCAAAGATCAGTTGAAATGTAATTTCAAAGCTCCTTTCATACTGGGAAATCTAACATGGTAGCCTGCCAAAAATAGCTGGAATGAAAACAGACAGATCACCAAGGACCCTAGAAACAAAATGGTTAGTGGGATGATTCTCCCTGCATAGATTATTTTATATCAAGAGAGCCTCTGCTCCTTATTTTAATGCTCCTGCTCCTTTATTTTAGCAATCAAATATACATCATGAAAATGCTGTGGATACTTAATACCTCACTCCATGTGATGGAATGATTAAAAATAGCCCCCTCCTTCCTTCTGTTGCAAAGGAAGCACCATTGAATGTAATGGGGCTCCTTCTTTTAGTAAAAATCAAACGATTCATTTAGGGCATAGGGGGAAATCACATACTTGCCTTTAAACTGTTAAATTCACCTGACAAGCTGTATTCAAAGATATTATATTCCTAACTAATCAGACTAGCTAATACATAAGTTCATTCAATAAACAGCAATCTATTTCATAATAATTGAGATAAAATAGGTGAAGTGTGGAACAAATATTCTTTGACTGCATGTACACTAAGAGTTACCAAAATAGTCAACCACTGGACATCTGGGAGATAAAACTTCAGCAGGAAAATACAGCCGAAGAGAAGATTCATGATAACAGGAAGCATTAACTATGTCAAAACAAAAGAAGTAATAGGTTCACCCATCAACATAAGTTCCTGAGGAATCTTCTGAGACTAGTGAGACAATGTCTACTGTCCACAACTAGCAGCATCCATGTATATATAAAAAAAACCTTTTAACTTTTTTTTTGTTACCTCATCATTACAATGTTTCCCGTAATGTAATCCTTCACTCATTTAACAGTGCAAAGAGAATTCAGGAATTCATTTTATGCCGGTAAGTTTGAAACCAGTTTGGAAATATGCAGTCCAATTTTAAAGAACTACATAATTGATGCATGTTCCGTGACCCTTAAAAACATAAAACTTCAGTATATTAAAATGGTTCAGGTTTGCTTGGTTTCTGAATACTCCAGCATAAATTCTGACATATTATTCATACGGCAACATATTATTCCTTGTGTGAACTCATTTACTATGTAAGAAATGTCTTATATTAAGCCATCTATTCCAATTTGGTCTATTTTGACTAGCAGTTGGCTTCCAGAGGTCTTTCTTACCACATGTACAGTGCGGCCTTCAGCATGCAAAGTTCTGTATCTCCTGTATGACTGAACTAGCATCCTTCTACTTGTTTTCAATTATATCTATCACACAATAGTTAAGGACTTGGAATATTACCACTGAAATCATATCTGGCTACACCAACAACATCCTTATTAAATGTGGGGACCCACAACACTTGATGAACACTGGAGTCAGAGCCACATAACATTTTCAGCTCAATAATAAAAGTAAAACTGCCTTGTGTTAAAGCCCACCTGCTATTCTTCAGCCTGGCAATCCCATCTGTGCCATTATACAAGTGTGAAAGGAGGGGAACATGGATATTCTCTCCCTGCAATGCAGTCACGCTCTTTGGTAGGGAAAACCCCAGGGACCAATCAACAGCCACTCAAACTTTGAAAGTGCATTTTCCTGTCTGGACCTCTTGTAGATAATACAAAGAGACTTCTATGTGATTCCAGGAAACACTGATAAAAACATTTAGCCAATTAATACATTTAGAGTCAGCTGCAAGGTTTATTGACTGGAATAGAAAACTTTTTATTAAAATTATATAAATATATTTGGGTCTTATTGTTGGCCAATAGATCCATGGGTAATTGAATCTGTGAGGACATTTTCCTCAAAATTAAAGCACGTTCCTAAAAGGTAAAGGTTTATTATTAAATTATTATTAAATTTATATGCCGCCCTTCTCCCTGAGGAATACAAATTCCACCTTTGAAAAAAACCTCTGAAAGAAGACACAGTATGACCTTTTTTGAAATAGGGGGTGTAGTGTCTTACAGTGGGTTTCCAGTCAAAAGAGGACAGCAGTTTTCTATTCCAGTCAATAATTCCAGACTAGGGTGCTAACAGCTGTTTATTCATTTCAGCAGGAACAAAGTAAGCGCATTAAAAAAAAACCCTTATATAGTCCCGCTGGCGAGCTCCTGGCCAATCCCAGTCCAAGGATTTTCCCACCATTTCCATTCTTGGCCAATCCCGGCCGACCGCATGTGGAGCTGTCAGCTCGCAGCTGTTATCGGTAGCTGTCAGCGGTAGCCGCATGTGGAGCTGTCAGCTGTCAAAGAACTGTCAAACATACGATCTTCTATTGTAACCATTAAATGACTTTTAAACAAACATATATTACATCCCTTCCCCCCCCCCCCAACAATTAAACAGTTAACATTTTTCAACGTCTTGTTGCTCGGTGGTCTTCTTAACCAGCCTCATTGGCCTCTGGGCCACACATAGTCTTTTAAATAGGCAGGTGGTCTTTTAGCTCTGACGCAACGTCTGGGGGGATTGTCGGCTGGGCCTTCCCAGGTAGATGATGATGTAGGAGGTAGGGGATTCCTGGCCATGGAGTCCTCACTGCTCTGGAGATTTTGGGAAGCCCTGGGTTTTCCCCCAAAAAGAGAGGGTTCTCCCAGGTCTGGGAGGTTTTCAGGTTCCTCCCAAGTGTTGGGGGTGAGGCTGATTGGTTCTCCTGAGGCTGGTTGTTCTTCAGGTGCTGGGGGCTGGTTACTTGGTCCCCTTTTCCTAAGCTGGTCAATGTGGCATCTTATTTGACGGCCCCCTTCCCCTTCAATAAGATATGAGATTGGCCCTGTGCAAAGAATGACCAGCCTGGGAAGCCATTTGCTCCCAAGTCCAAAATTCCTGGCCCACACATGGTCCCCTATGTTGAATTGTCTGGGAGGGGTTGGCAGTTCTGTTTCTGCCGCCACCCTGTCCGAGTGCAGCCTCTCCAGTCTGGTGACTAGGCGGCGGCCCCAGCGTAATTCTGCTGTGGTGGCTATGCAAGGGGTAGAATGCTGGGCCAAAAGGAACTGAGCCAAACGTTGGTGCCAGTCACCAGAAACAATGCATCGTAAGGCGTCTTTGGTTGTCTGGACCATGACTTCAGCCAGGCCGTTAATGGATGGCCGGAAGGGAGCCGAGGTGATGTGTTTAATTAAGTTGGCCCTGGTGAAAATCTGGAAATCAGCAGAAGTGAATTGTGGTCCATTGTCTGAAACTATTATATCAGGGAGACCGTGTGTAGCAAAGAGCCCCCTAAGCACTTGTACTGTGCTAGCTGTGGTTAGGCTTCTATAACTGGGATGACCTAGAATAGCTGTCGACTATGATGAGGAACAGTTGTCCCTGGAAGGGTCCAGCAAAATCGATGTGGATCCTTGACCAGGGTTTGTGAGCTGATTCCCACTTATGTAGGGGTGTGTGAGGTGGCTCTGGTCTGGATTGCTGACATGGTTGACATCCGGCAACATGCTCCTCTATGTTTTTATCTAACCCTGGCCACCAAAGGTAGCTGCGTGCTAAGGCCTTCATTTTTACCATACCAGGGTGACCCTCATGCAGGCCTAGGAGGGCTCTGGGCCTGTGTTTTTCGGGGATAACTACTCTGCTTCCCCATAAGATGCACCCTTGGTGAGTGGATAGTTCGTTTCTCCTATTAAAATAGGCCTGGAATTCAGGCCCTGGGCTATGGCCCTGCCAGATGGAGGTTACCCACATCAATACTCTACTGAGGAGTCTGTCTGTGGTTGTTGCTGAAGCTATGTCCTTCACCTGCAGAGGGCAATCTGGCAATTCTTCAATGGCCAAATCTGTCCCCCTGGGGCAGGGTCTAGGTCAAAATCTCCTAAAGGCAGTCTGCTCAGTCCATAAGCATGACACTTGTCTTTACCAGGCTTGTGAAGTAGTTTGAATGAATAAGCTGATAAGAATGTGGACCAGCGCAGAACCCTTGGGGACAGGATTTGAGGGGTTTGTGTTTGTTCACGGTAAAGAGTCCCAGCAAGGACTTGTGATCTGTAAAGATGGTGAATTCCCTGCTGTATAAGTTATCGTGGAATTTTTTTAACCCCTGCAACAATGGCTAATGCCTCTTTATCGATTTGGGCATAATTTCTCTCTGCCTTTGATAATATCCTTGAGTAATATGCAAAATCGCTCAGATCCGGACCGGTTTGGACTCGCACTGGGCAGAGTCTGACATGGAGGAATCGGACGGTCTTGAGCATGTTATCTGGACTGAGTTTGATCCTGTTTCCCCTGATGATGTGGACAGGATTATGGGGAGGCTGAGCTCCACCACCTGTTTATTGGACCCGTGCCCCTCCTGGCTGGTTTTTGCAGCCCGGGAGGAGACACGAGGCTGGTTCCAGGCAGTAATAACTGCTTCCTTAAAGGAGGGTATCTTCCCCACTGCCTTGAAGGAGGCGGTGGTGAGACTTCTCCTCAAGAAGCCTGCCCTGGACCCGGCTATTTTAAACAACTATCGTCTGGTCTCCAACCTTCGCTTTCTAGAGAGTGTGGTGGCGCATCAGCTTCCCCTGTTCCTGGAGGAAACTGATTATCTGGACCCATACCAATCGGGTTTCAGGCCCAGGCACAGCACGGAGACTTCATTGGTTGCGCTGGTGAATGATCTCTGGCGGGCTCGGGACATGGGTTGTTCCTCTGTCCTAGTCCTATTAGACCTCTCAGTGGCTTTTGATAACATCGACCATGGTATCCTACTGCGGCATCTCAGGGGGTTGGGAGTGGGAGGCACCATTTTATGGTGGTTCTCCTCCTATCTCCTGGGCCGCTCACAGTTGGTGTTGACGGGAGGGCAGAGATCCACCCCGAGGCCTCTCGTTTGTGGAGTTCCTCAGGGGTCGTTTCTCTCTCTCCTCCTGTTCAACATCTATATGAAGCCGCTGGGCGAGATCATTCGTGGTTTTGGGGTATGCTGATGATACCCAACTTTTTTTCTCCACCCCGAACCAACCCAGTGATGCCCTCACCATGATGTCCCGCTGCCTGGAGGCGGTCCGGGTCTGGATGGGGAGAAACAGGCTTCGTCTCAATCCTGCCAAGACTGAGTGGCTGTGCATACCGGCCAGACTATTCCATGTTTAATGATGGGGGGTGAGGTGTTACCCCCCGTTGATAGGGCTCGCAACTTGGGTGTCTCCTGGATTCACGGCTCAGTTTTGAAGATCATATAGGAGCCGTGACCAGGGGGGCTTTTGCCCAGGTTCACCTGGTGCGCCAGTTGCGACCCTATCTGGACTGAGATGCCCTACGCACAGTCACTCATGCGCTCGTGACCTCCCGTTTAGACTACTGCAATGCTCTCTACATGGGGCTGCCCTTGAGGACCACTCGGAGGCTTCAACTGGTGCAAAATGCAGCCGCGCGAGTTGTGATGGGGGGTTCCTGTTACTCTCATGTAACACCTCTGCTCCGCGAGCTGCATTGGCTTCCGGTTGCCCTCTGGGTGAGATTCAAGGTGCTGGTGATGACCTATAAAGCCCTAAATGGCTTGGATCCAGGATATCTGAAGGAACACCTGCTGCCGGCATCAAGTTCCCTTCTCAGGGTGCCGCTGGTAAAAGAATGCCGCCGGATAACACCCAGGGGGAGGGCCTTCTCTGTGGGGGCACCTGCCCTTTGGAACCAGCTGCCCGTGGAGCTTAGGACTGCCCCTGACCTTCGTTCATTCCACCGGAACCTGAAGACTTGGCTCTTTGAGCTCTCCGGCCCAGGCTTAGAATTTTTTTAATTGTTCTTAATTTTTGTATTGATGTTTTATATACCCTGTAAACCTCCCTGAGTCCTACGGGAAAGGGCAGTATATAAATTCAATAAAATTCAAATTCAAATTCAAAATTGGTTTCTGGACCTCTCCTTCCTCTAAATGGCTGAGCATGGTGCCAACCCCATAAGGGGAGGCATCACATGCAATACTAATTGGTTTGTGTTCATTATAATGGGTGATAGTTGAATTGTTGGATAGTAGCTCTTTTAGGTCCCTGAAACAGTTTTTGTGGAGTGATGTCCACTCCCAAGGGGCATTCTTATCCAGTAGTCTATGTAAGGGCTCTGCTCTAGCTGCTTTCTTGGGAAGGAAAGTATGATAAAAGTTTAAGAGCCCCAAGAAAGCTTGCAGCTCTGCTTTATTTTTTGGAGTTGGCGCCCTTTTAATAGCTTGCACCTTGGATTCCATTGGATGGATTCCTTGTGCATCAATCCTGCAGCCCAGCAATTCTGTGGAAGTTACCCCAATTGAACATTTTTTCTTTTTCAGTTTTAGCCCAGCAGCATGAAATCTGCTAAGTACTGTTCACAGCTTCTCTGCCAGTGCCTCTTCATTTTCCCCAGCTATTAAGATGTCATCGAAGTAAGGACACACCCCTGGAATGCCTTTCAAAGTTCACTCCATGATTTCCTGGAAGATCCCAGGCGCGACTGAAATGCCAAACTGCAGCCTGTGAACTTTGAAAGCCCCGCGGTGTGTAATTATCATTTGCGCGCCAACCGTCTCCCTGGTAACAGGGAGCTGCAAGTAAGCATGCGCGAGATCTAGCTTGGAGAAGATGGCGCCGGACTGAATGGCCGAGAGGACGTGCTGCACCGAAGGAACAGGGTAAGCATGGGGGTTCAGGGCGTGGTTAAGGGTGGCCTTTTAGTCAGCACAAACGCGCACCTCACCATTAGGTTTCACGGGGGTGACAACAGGGGTCTCCCAGGTTCCTCCCTCCACGGGTTCTAGCACCCCTAGTTTTACTAAGTGTTCCAGTTTGTCCTCGATTTTTTGTTTGAGAGCGAACAGAACTCTTTTGGGCTTAATTCTTACCAGGAGGACATCAGGTTTTAATTTTAGGGAGATTGGGGGCCCTCTGTACCTTCCCAAGGAGCCATCGAATACGTCTGCAAATTGTTTTCAGATGGATTCGAGGCTTTTGGCCTGTGTAAGATGGACTCCCCCTAACCAAATACCCAAGGCCTCGAACCAGTTAAGTCCCACTAAACTGGCCCCCTTCCCCTGTGTGACTAAAACTTCCAGTGGGCCCTGGAATCCCCTGAAACTAACGTTTAAGGTGGGTATTCCTTTAAGCTTAACTGGGGCCTGTTGGAAGTCAGCTAATCTCATTTGAGTGGGTTTAAGGGGAATTCTCTGTTTGCTGAGGCCGCAGATTGTATTGTAGGTCTCCATAGAAATTAGGGAGACCGAGGAGCCTGAGTCCACCTCCATTTCACAGGGGATTCCCTGCAAATGGACTTTGATTCTTATTTTGGGCCTCAGCAACTAGTGAACATTTAAATGGCTATCTGGTTTTCCCCACCAGTTTGTAGTCTGTACTAAGGGCCAGGGGGGCTCTGTGCATGGGGTATAGGAGTTCATCGTACCTGGTAGGGCTGAATCCAGGTCATTGATGTTCCCTCGGTTCCGGCTGCGACAGACAGTGTAGATGTGCCCGGTCTTGCCGCACTCGTGGCATTTGGCATTCCTGAACTTGCAGGATGCCTATGGATGGGCTGCTCCACAGATGGCGCATCTCAGACCAGTGTTTGCCATGCGGGGGTTTTGATAGGTAGACGTCTGAGGTTTGCTTGGTCCCTTTGCGGCACCATGCTGTGCCACAGGTGTTCTGTAGTTTGGTTGGATCACATCGATTCCGATGTCAGGTCTGTAATTTCTTCTTCATTGTCCGCTGAATTATTATGGTGGATTGACCCATTGGGTCCGTTGGTAGGCTGGTCTTGGGTTTCCTCGTGAGTCATTTTGTACACCCGGATTTCACTGACGACCTCGGTGAGGCTCATGGTTGGTTTGGTGACTATTTTCCTTTGAAGCCGCTTGTCGAGAAATCCCAAGACGATCTGGTCCCGGATCCTGTCTTCCAGGTCCGGGAAGTGGCACCAGCGAGCAGCGTGTCTTACAGCTGCAACAAAGTCTGTTGCAGCTTCTCCTGGCCATTGTGTTCGCTGGGCGAACCGCAGTCGCCAGTATAGCTCTGAGCAAGCTGGTATGAAGTGTTTGTTTAGCATGTGAGTCTGGACCACATAAGGGACGGTGTTGACTGGATCTGGATTACAGAGGCCGCCGGCGACGTCATAGATGGCAGATCCACTGAGGCATAGTAACGCTGCAGCCCTTAGATGGTCTTCAGTTATTTTGTTGAATAGAAGGTACCCTTCTACCTACCCCAAGTGCGATTCCCATCGCTGGGAGTATTTGATGTCAAATTCTCTTATCTGTCCCAACGATGTCATGCTGTCCTGGTGACTACTGCTTCACAGGCCCTGTGGGGTTATTTTCCCCAGTGACTTCAGCTTAGTGACGGTCAGCTCATGACTTTGCTCCGTATCTTAGGTGAAGGTGAAGCAGTACCACCTTCATCGTCAGATGCAGTGTCTTACGGCGGGTTCCCAGTCAAAAGAGGACAGCAGACTAGGGTGCTAACAGCTGTTTATTCATCTCAGCAGGAACAAAGTAAGCACGTTTAAAAAACCCCTTATATAGTTCTGCTGGCGATCTCCTGGCCAATCCCAGTCCAAGGATTTTCCCGCCGCTTCCGTTCTTGGCCAATCCCGGCTGACCGCGTGTGGAGCTGTCAGCTTGCAGCTGTTATCAGTAGCTGTCAGCGGTAGCCGTGTGTGGAGCTGTCAGCTGTCAAAGAACTGTCAAACATACGATCTTCTATTGTAACCATTAAATGACTTTTAAACGAACATATATTACAGGGGGAAAATGTACTATTAAATGTTTGTGATCCTTCTAAGCAACAAGATAAAATTCAGTGATGTGTGTAGCCTAAGACCCAGTAGTTATTTAAAAAATCTGAACATCAAGCATTAATATCCTAAGGAACCCTGAGATATGAAGTTTATACTTTCATAATAGAGAACATATTCCAGTACTGGATTAGAGCAGACTGTTTTTCTGATTGTAAGGAGAGAGCCAGAAGTTGGCATCGCTGAGTACCAGCTGAGACTCATACTTCAGCAGGCTCCTCTGATGACTACCAGAAGGACTTAGCCATGTGGCTGCTTCTCTTGCCATTTTGCCATTTTTACCTTCTCATCTCTTCTGTCCCTCTATCCCAGTTGGGAAAGAAGCAGACAGGCACTTGTCTTCCTTTTATCTCTAGTCATCAATGGAGATCTGTCCCATATGAAGAACTGGAAGGAAATTGGGGGGATTAGTGGAGAGACCTATGGAGGACCCCTTGCTCTAGAGCTCCCCAAGTATTCTTCAAAAGGAATGTTTATCTTTGTCATGGAAGCTTCTAGTTATAGCTACAAATACTTATCTATGTTTACCAATTTCAGGGTTCAACTTACTATTTTAAATTTAATTGCATCAATGAAGAGAGAGGAAACTGCAGTCCTAACCTAACCTCATATTGCTACAGTCCACAATAACAATCAAAAACAAACCCTAAGGTTCTCTTCAGCTTTGTAGTAAAAGGTCAGTTTTCTGTCCTTAAGAAATTAGGGTTTGTTGTTTTGTCTGTGATAATTGACAAAGTGAGGATTTCTGCCATTGCTTTTAATACTTGTTATCTTTTTAAATAAAGTAGAAAATCTTTAAAAAAATAAAGGGTGCTAAGAAATTTTATTTATAAATGAACTATAAAACTTAATTATTTCCAATGATAATTTCACAGAGCGATATGCATTTGTACATATGTGTTAATAAGATCTCAAGACCACCCACAGGTATCACACATGGCCTAGAACATGAAAAGAATATCGGAGAAAATATCAGAGAACGATCTTGATAGAGGGTACCTGAGAGGGGGGGAAAATTATCAGAGGTGGATACAATTGTTAATTTTCATGGGAGTCCTAGGAACATTTGTTGAATTTGTTTGTAGGAAGAGGAGGAGGAAAATGAGGAAGAAGAAGTGTACTAAAAACATATGGGAAAATGTCTGCATGCATGGGCTGTGATAGTCACATATTTTTTCTGCTGCCATTCAGGAAGAAGACAACAAGGGCTTTGTTCAACTTGATCATCTCATCAAAAAACAAAAAGAGAGACAGATAAAGAATGAAAGTTGGGAGGCAGGAGTAAATGGGTATGATCTGAATGCATATTTGTGTTACATCTAATACAACCAGCTTCATAGACGAGCAAGATCAAATAAATGGTAAAACCTGACAAAGGGAAGAATAGATGGTATGTGGAGCCATCTGTTTTGGAGGACACCCAAGTCTGTCTGAATCTGCCGGGCCAAACTACCAGCTATTCTAAGATCCTCCATTCCAAGAGTAGTCTCATACACATCCACACAATCAGCTTCTCTCACCAACACTTTGGCTGCAACTTTTTTGTGCAATTAAGTAATTTATTCCTTTCTTCTTCCTCCTGATTCTAATGAATCCAAGCCACAAACAAGCCCCAGTTGCTCCTATTCAAGAAGTCTGATTGCATCTGGCAGTAATTGCTGGAAATCCTGAAGAGGAAACAGGGAAGGAAAGCATATTGTTTGTGGGGGTAATAGGTGAAGACCTGCCTCTCTTGACCTATAATACATTAGTGTCAGTGAACATTTGGCAGCCTTCAGATGATTAGCAATGAAGATGAATCAAGCAAAAAAAAAAAGGAGGTAGAAATCTGCCTCATCTGAATCACCAGAACTGCATACATTTGCATCTTGATGAGCCGTTCCTTTGTCTGTGTTTCTAATTATTATGACACGTTATGTCTTCATCACACAAGATTCTGATCTGTCTTGTTCAAAATGCATGTAAAAAAAATCCTGTTTATTGATTCAACATGTAACTTTAATTTTTATGTTTGCTTTAATTAAATACATATTTGCTTGCCTTTGACTTATGTCTCCAAAGGTTTTTTTTCCCTTCTTGTACTATTTTTTATTTTATCCTGTTGACAAACAAACAGGTAACCTTTATTATGTTCCAATTGCTTACTAAGGAAAATTTGTTTCCTTCCTTGTAGTATTAGAATACAATTAGTCAAATATAGATAAAATACAGACCCTTCCTACAATAACTAAAATGTTCACAGAATTCGAACACTTCTCATGACAAAAATTGATGTCTCTTTTAGGTTATATCTGGGACTCAAAATTCTCCTAGTCACAACCGTCAGGGGTTTTAAGATTAATTTCATGAATATCAATAATCTAGATATACTTATCAGATTCCATGTACCAATTCATAGTTTTGGGTTTATCATGCTTCTAGCAGACCGGGAGATTCTTAGCACCCCTGCCCCATTTAAGGGGCACCCGTACTTGGGGCCATTGTTAGGTTTTGCTGCCATTAACATGATTTTCCAAGGAAATATATAGTGTAGTAGTCCTCCCTTTGCTTTCTACAGAGAAAGCTCAAACAGCATTCTTCAAAATGAAAAAGGCCTTCTGCAGTTGCGATATAAGCCTAAGATTGAAAATCAGGCTTGTCAGATGTTATATTTTTTCTATCCTGCTCTACGGAGTAGAGAGTTAGTCTCTGACAGAAGGCCACCTGAAGAGACCAGAAGCATTTGAAATGTGGATTTACAGACAGCTGTTACGTATAAGCTGGGTTGGCAAGATCAGAAATGAGGAGGTGGTAAGCCACCTGGGAAAGCCAAGGGAAATCATCAAAACAATTAAAAAATGAAAGTTAGAATATTTTGGACATGTGATGCAACACCCAGAAAAATATGGCATACTCCATTTAATCCTCCGGGGAAAGATTGAAGGCAAACAAGGTCCAGGCAGAAGAAGAACATCATGGCTTCAAAATCTAAGGACTGGTTTGGACAAAACTCAGCAGCACTTTTTCGTGCAGCAGCTGATAAAAATAGGATCGCCAACATGATCGCCAATGTCCGATAATGGATACGGAAGAAGAAGAAGAAGAAGAAGAAGAAGAAG
>JAKJMR010000116.1:28816-65742 GCA_024449315.1 Daboia siamensis
ATTATTATTATTATTATTATTATTATTATTATTATTATTATTATTATTATTATTATTATTATTATTATTATTATTATTTCACATCTACCAGCTTGAAAAGTGTTCTGAATACCCAAATCAAGATCTTAGAAAATCTGGGCACATAGAAAAACTGCCGACTTGACAAAATGTCCATCCAATATATATATTATGATGATCAATTACAATCTCCTAAAATCTTACGAAGAACTCAACACATGAAGGCCAACATCTGCTAAAGATTAGGCAGCTGTGATTTCATTCTTGTGTACATAGTAATAATAAAGTAATAGAAAATGAAGAAGGTAAAATGATCTTAGATTTTAAAATTTAAAAAAAAACAAGCATCTACCACATAACACCCCAGATATAACAACTGTTGACAAGACAAAAAGGTCCGGACAGTGGATGTGGCAGTACCTGGAGGTAGCACAGTAGAAGAGAGAAAAAATGGAGAAAATCACAAAATAGAAACCCTGCAAATAGACATAGAATGATTATGCAAAAAAGATAGTACCGATAGTAATAGATGCTTTGGGTGCAACCTCAAAACATCTGGAACACCACTTGAACATCATTAGCAGTGACAAAATCACCATGGTCAATTGCAAAAAGGCAGCTTTACTTGGAACAGCTTACATCCTGCAGTGATACCTTTAACACCATCAAACCACGTCTCCCTATCTCAGGCTCCTGGGAAAGACTAGATAGGTAGATAAAAATGCCAAATCCAGTCTGAACATCTGGATGACTGGATGGCTGACCCATAAAAATAACAATTTTGTGGGGATCTTGCTGCTTTTTCTCTCTCTAGCCCTCCCCCAGTCATAAAAAAGAAGAACAATCCTCCATTCTCCAGTTTCAATCCCCTCATCTCTGTATCACATTCATATATACACTCCATGGCAGGAAGAACATCCATAACCAATAAAGATAACTAAATATAGTTTATCAATCACATTGCTGCAAATACCTGTCAATATCCTGAGGCCACAGATCAGCTGACTATCGCCTCAGTTTAGATCTACCATATATTTTAAGTAAACTATGAGCTTGAACTCAAAATGGAAGCCAATGGGAGCCTTCCTTTTTGCTCATAAATTACTGAAATTAAAAATGTGACATGTATTTAAATGTATTGGCCACCCAACTCCAATGCATCCTGGGCAGCATACAAAACTAAAAAAAAACCCATAAAAATAAGAGCCTTGGTGGACTAATGCCTCCTTAAGTAACACCAGCTGCCTGCAATTAGTGCAGGTTCGATTCCCACCAGGCTCAAGGTTGACTCAGCCTTCCATCCTTCCGAGGTAGGTAAAATGAGGACCCAGATTGTTGGGGGCAATAAGCTGACTTTGTAATAATGCCGCTTGGGGTGTGTGTGAAAGCCCTAACAAGCAGGCATATACATAGAATGAAGGCTATTGCTAAGCACATTGTGCTTTAGATTGTAAGCTACCCTGAGTCTTCGGAGAAGGGCGGGATATAAATGGGATTAAAAAAAAATAAATGGCTAAAAGCATTAAATTAGACATGAACTCCATTTCATCTGAACTTCTTTCAGCTCACAGATGCAGTCACATATATTTATCAAATAGATTTTAAGCACTAAGACATAAGAAAAGCTGATTGGTTAAGACCTAAAGTCCACAAAATGTAGCACTCTGCTTTTACATACAAAATGAGCCTAAAATGGTGGCGGTTGTCTTTAAAACCCAGCTCTTCTGGAATTCTTATGGTACAATAATAAAAGAGCTTTAAAATTGCCTTAATTGTCATGTAGTTCAATATTATCTATTACAGCTGGCTTTGGCTGGCTAGCTTTTTAGAACAGATTTTTCTTATTACCTGCTAGTTTTTAACTGGAAATGTTAAAGCTTTTCATTGGAAATGCTAGGGCTTAAAGCTAGGGCCATCAGAATGTAAAATTTGTTTATAACTGAGCTATGAGACTTACACCAGTAGATAACAAAGTTCTACTTGTAATTACATCTGTTTTTATCCAGCTGTTGTTTATTCTGGCCTTTTCTTTCCATACTCCCTTTTTAAAATAGCAATCTTTTTTACTGTCCCACCCAACCTAAAATTAGGTTTTAAGTTCCTGGAGGTAAGGGAAGTATGTTTAGTTCCATAAAGTGATTGTGCTTGATACATTGTTATCATTATAAATGTATTTCTACTGAGTATCACTTTGCTGTAGTGGTTAAGGTAACAGGCTAGAAACCACTACATTAGGGGTGTCAAACTGCTGGCCTATGGGCCAGATGCGTCATGCCCAAAACTGCGCCCACCCCATTGCCGGCAATGGGGAAAAAGTTGTGATGCATTGCGACATGTCACGTGACGTTGCAAGTTTGACACCCCTGCACTAGATCATGAATATTAACCCCACCCTAGGCATGAAGTCAGCTGGGTGACCTTGGGTGAGTCACTCTCTCTCTCTCTCAGCTCTAGAAAGAAGGCTTTAGCAAACTACTTCTGAAAATGCTGCCAGAAAAACTGCAGGGACTAAACCAGGCAGTTGCCAGGAGTCAACACTGACTAGAAAGCACAAATATGTGTATGTATTGCCTATGTATATGTATGTGTGTATATTTCTAAGCTCCAGGTTTGAGATGCTTTCTGAAATCTTGCCATTATTTTACCAGCACCCTCCAAAGTTTGAGAAGGTGCTCATACAACTATTTGCAAACATTAACCTTTTAAATAAAAGAAACCTTCACTAGTATATGGTACATACCTTGATGTAAACCAAGGGTCCCCAGTCTGTGGCTCAGTGCCAGTCCTTGGCCCATTGGGAACCAGGCCATGCAAGCAGTGGATGAGTGCATGAGCCCGCAAAGCTGCAGTTGTGCAAGTGGCACACAAGCAAAACCATTTCCTCTCTCCCCGCCCCCTCCACTGCCGCCACTGTCATTACACAGAGCTGGAAAGGTTGGGGACCGCTGATGTAAACCACAAATAATCATTTCAATAATCATTAAAATTTAACTATTCTTTCATGTATGTGTGCACAGAATAGCAATGAAATGCAAATATGCCAAGAAATCTTTTTTAATCATTGTGCAAGTTGAAAGCGGGAATCAACAATGTTATTTGTTTTTCCAAATGTCCAATTTAGGTCACAGAGGAGCAATATTTCCATCTCGGTATATCATTAAGTCTTTACAAATGACAGACTAATAATCTTTTTCATCTTATACTGCTGTAGCTAAGATTAAGTAGTAAATGCATTTGCCAATGTATCTGATTATTGGCCATCCATTATCATGTAAAATTACCCATATTTGGAGAGGGGAAAATCAATTGATTCAAAGAAGTTTCCATAAGTCTGCAACCTTACCTTTCAAATATTTGTATTCCTTTATAATAAAATTTCTACCAAGAATCAGTTTGAGGCATGCTTCTTAACATGTGGTTCTCTGTTTCCTTTATTTAATTTCAACATCACAATCCATCTGTGAACATTACCAATTTGATTTCTATTTACAAATGAATAACAGAGGCTGATGCTTTTTGGCACTTTCTTCCTCCAAACCCTGGATCTTAATCTAGTGTTGTTTTGTGATAATACATGAGGTCCCAGGTATGCAAAGTATGGGATATTCCAACCCATGAGTAAGATGGGTGGGTGCGTGGATGAATTGGTGGGCAACTAATTGCCAGGGTTGAGCCTCGGTCTCAACTGCCAAGGTGATGGGCAGGCCCAAAGAGTAGAGGTGTAGCATTCTGGGAAACAGCAGCAGCCAATCAGATGGTGGTCCTGCACCATCCAATGGTGCTATGCCTAAAGACCAGCCAGTTGTATCTACAGAGATGGGGCAGGAGCTGGCTTTTTACAAAATGTTTGCCAACACCTGATCTAAAGTATTAGCTATCCCTCCCAATCTTATGTCATTTTCAAACTTTCTAAGCATCATAACTCTTTCATCCAAATTATTGATAAAAACATGGAATGGCCCAGGCCAGTGCCATTATGTCCAACATCACTACATAAACAGAAATCTGTTTGGCACACAGACCATGTTACATAAAGCCTGACACACCAAAACAAAAGTTGGCCAAATTCTGATGGAGGCAAACTCTGCACAACCATTGCTTCAACTATTCTGGGGTTGGGAAAGTGAGCAAACTTTTTTGGGCACTGTAGATTACAAGAACAGGGGAATAACAAAGCACTTTTTAATGACTATGAGGAAATATGAAGGTAGTACTATTGGTGGCTGTTTTTTGATAGAACAGCTGTGTGAAGCCTATGTGGAAGTTTAACATACTTATTGTACTGTTTATGTTAAAATGACCTTGCTGCCATGTTTAAGTGACATAAACAGAGGTGCCTTCTGGGAACCCAAAAAAAGAAGTTGGGCTACCCTTCCTGACTCAGAATTTAAATACTCATCAGTTACAGCATTGACAAAATTAAAATAGGGAATAGTTCTCTGTTTTCTGTTCTTAGGGCAACATATGACCATTAGGGTTCAGGGAGGAGGGCTACTAAACATTGCCTGCTATAGAGTTAGTGTTCATTAACAGAAAACATCATCATTTTGAAGTTTCTTGTGCGCGTTCCAGATGAATATGAATTTTAACACATTTATGCTGAAAAAGATGTGACACTTCCCAGCAGCCATTCAAGTTTAAGTTTGATCTCCATCAAAATCTTCCCTCAATGTCCCTCAAGACTCTCTTTGAAGCATCTGTTTTTACCATTTCTGGCACTGATGCCACTAAGTAGTAGTGAAGCTTCAAAATGTCTTGCCAAGTGCTTTGTGACAAAACTAACAGATGCTTTATGAATGTTCTCACCTTTAACAAACTATTTACTACACTGTAATGTGGAGGAAGCTTGTACTGGATTCAGTGCTAATGCTTGGAAAAAGAGGAAAACTTTTCATTACTGATACTTATTTTCAATGGCACTGTAAGCTTTTAGATCAGGGGTGTCAAACTCAGTTTCATTGAGGGCCGCATCAGCATTGCGGTTGCCCTCAGGAGGCTGGGTGGGTATGGCCAGGGTAGGTGTGGCCTACTGGGTGGGCGTGGCTAGAGTGCATATGGCCTACTGGGTGGGCGTGGCCAGCTCTACATCGTTCGCATCAAGAGTGCCTATGGGGGCCTGGGCAGGAGTGGGACAGATCTGAGGGTCTCTGGCAGAAGGAGGGTCTCTGGGCCAGGGCCAAGGCAGTGGGGGCCGTTCCTCACTGTTTCCAGGATGGCTTCGCGGGCCGCATGAAACCACTTCGCGGGCCGGATCTGGCCCCCGGGCCTTGTGTTTGACATGTCTGTTTTAGATCCTAGAAATCCAACTTAATATTTAGACTGAACGGATACATTCGGCAATTGTGGGAAGACTGAGGGATGCATGAAAGTAGAAAGAATTAATCTATAGTTGTTTGACATGTAACTGGAGCTTTCCATCTCCTATCTATATACCACTTTTTCCAAATGGTAATTCTTAAATAAGTGTGGAGGTAAAGCTCACCATGTTGCAGTGACATAAGTAACACGATGCATCACTTTACTGCATGCTAATGCTAAAGAAACAGGCAGGTTCCAATGCACATCCTAACTGGGCCACTATGGTTGTTAAACAAAGGCATTTTTAAAAATAAAAGGCAGCCTCTCAAAAACTTCTGAGATAACTGGAGGCCTGTTAGATTCTGAGTATCTGCCACCAATTCACCACTGTATTTACATTAGGTGGCTACTGCGTGAGTCAACTGTATCATGTAAACATAGTTCCCAAAGTTAGAAATAGCACTGGAGATCAGTCCTGAAGCTGTTACTAGCCAAAAGTAGGCTTAACTCCATTCATGTTGATTTTTTTAACATGTGACTGTTAAAAAATCATATTATGTTTTGGGGTTTTTGACTATAGGTAAATCATGTTTATATGACCCAGGCCAAGGGATTTGTCTTAATATTCTCACTGAGCCCAGCTAGGCAGGGTATTCTTACAAAATAACAATTGTTTTGTTAAAAAAATAAACCAGCAGCATCCATTGGGGGTGGGGGCATCAAAAAGGAATTGGTGACAATGAATATGCTTCTCTCTTTAATTCAGATTGTTTACTTCAGCGCAAGCAAGACCTGGAGAGCTTCTCACCTTTTCTTGAGAAATGATTCTGGTTAACTGAAACCTGATTTGGTTAGTCTGAAGCTCCACAATAGAATTTCCAACTCTTTGAACATGCTTGCAATGTAGATGTGTGACCCATAGGTCTCACTGAAGAAAAGAGCACCTTAGTGAAACCATTCCTGCCCCTTATGTACAGCCTGGATCTATGGATTTGGCAATATGCATTCACAGACAGCAGTGGAGTTTCTGCCTGACACAGAAGCCATACAAACATCCTTCAACATCTGGATCAGGACCACTGCAGCAACAACCAAGACTCTCAGCCAGATAAAGGCTCCTTTTTAAAGACAATTTCTCTACAGTTATCACTTGTTCTAAGAGCATCGTATGGAATTGTTATTTGAAACAGAAAGGATTTGCAAACAGAATAAACAGATCAGCCTATCACTGTAGGGGATAAATATTTACCTCACTGTTTTACTCAGAAAGCACCTTAAGGAAGAGTTTGGTCTGCTTAACCTGAAAGCTTTAGATCCAAAGGGGAAAGCAGCTGCTTTGCTGAACAGTGGAGCTACAAGAACTTTAATGGGCTGTAAATTATAAAAAAAAAATGTAACATAACAAAGAGCGTGTATGCCTCAGCACCCTTTGCCGCAGTGTTCAAGGTAATCCCCAAAACGTTGGTTCAGAAGACTTCTAGCATCTTGATGGTATCCCTTGAAGAAGCAGAGGCCTTCTTTCTCCCCTACCGTCTCCCCCCTTCCCACGGCTCATCTGAATCCACAGACTAACCTTTTGCGTGATGCAGCACAAGGAAGACTGATTCCTCTGAGATGATGTACTTGTGCAAAGCCACCATGTTGGGCACACTGCGGGGGATGATGGTCTTTCTCTTCCTGCTGCATTCGCTACTTTTTCTTAGACCCTGACAGAGAACAGAAAGGTCAGTTGTACCCTCAGTTGCCTTTGGAGCATGCTGTGCTCTGTGCTTATCAACCAAACTAATCTATCCAAGTTACTCCAGGCTTCAGAGAAACCACTCATCTGCTGCTCTGTGCCCCTCAGTCCCCTGAGGCCCTGCTGATGGCATCTGGCGCACATCCAGAGAACAGAAGATGGCACAAAGCTGCCATTAAAATCAATTACATGGGTCAATGTTTTCATTAGAATCTCTCACAAACCAAGTCATCAGAATGACACTCAGTTATTTCTCTATGACCTTTTTTCCCCCAGATATCTCTTGGGGGGAGAGGCAGGGAGGGCAGGGGCTGAGCTTTAAGGATCAAAGCAAACTGTTAAATCCATTCACAGTCAAAAGGCAAGTCTTGCCCCACCTTCAATTTGATAAGAGTCGGGTATGCATACATTTCCATTGGGTCAAAGGGAAGATAGACTGGTAATGTGATTTCTTCCCTGAAGGTGTTATAGATTTTTAAAGATAGCACATAGAAAAAGAAAAAAAAACAACTTATGAAAGAAGCACTCCTGATAAATGAAATGTGGTTGAATTAGTCACAATTAGTTTTCACATGACCTCCGGCTATTGCTGGGGGGGGGGGGGGGGGGGAGAAAAAAAACCAGCCCTGATTCTCTTCATCTCTTGGCAATGTCAAGAGGAGGAATGTAATAAAACAATGCAATAAAACAAAAATATGCATTACTACTATGCAAATGTTCCAGCTAACCCGCCGCTTTGTTTAGTGACCTAACCGTGCTCATTCAGCTTTATTAGATGATATTAGGAAATGGAGAAAGAGACGCAGGATTGTCATTCTCTCATCTCATACATTGTTTGTGGCTGGCCTTGTCATCTTCATGCTGCTTCCAAATTTGCAAATTAAACAAAGGCTTCTTCAAGTGGAAAAATATTAAATGAATAGTAATAGAAAACTCTAAAACAGTGGAGGCCCCAACGTTTTGGCAAAGGCATCAGGAAGGGGAAAGCTTTGTGGAGTATCCTATAGATGGGGAGTGATCTCCCAGATATTGTAGTCCCCACAACTTGTAGTAATCTCAGCCAACATGGCCAACAATGAGGAATACTAAGAAAGATTCAGATTTAGCAAAACTGAATCACACAAGCAAAAAAAGGTGGGCTAGGGAAACAAAGGGAAACAACAGCTATATACAAAATCACATAAATAAGTACAGTAGTGGTCCCTGAATTATTCTCTTCCATTCAGCATAAACATGCATAAACATGAATAGTGGCTCAGTGGGTTAGGACGCTGAGTTTGTTGATCAGAAGGTCGGCAGTTTGGCGGGTCGAATCCCGAGTGCCACGTAGCAGAGCGAGCGCCTGTTACTCATCCCAGCTTCTGCCAACCTAGCAGTTCGAAAGCACATAAAAATGCAAGTAGAAAAATAGGGACCACTACGGTGGGAAGGTAACAGCGTTCCAGGTGCCTTTGGTGTCTAGTCATGCCGGCCACATGACCACGGAGACGTCCTCGGACAAGCGCTGGCTCTTCGGCTTTGAAACAGAGATGAGCAACGGCCCCTAGAGTCAGAAACGACTAGCACGCATGTGCAGGGGAACCTTTACCTTTACCTTTTAAAGCAGTACAAGTGCTGGGAGAGAGTGAAGCATTACTTTAATATCAATATTTACTACTTCCGCTATTGAACTGACCTAAATACTTCAGTGAAGAAAATGTAAACTATGCCATGGGACACTGACTGTAACAATTCTCTTTCCTTTGATGGTCAAAGCAGAAATAAGTGTTGCTAACAGCAGAAGCCATTTATTAGTTCTGTAGCTTGCCACTGAAGATTAACAGATAAAAAACAAACTCCACAAACCTGACTGATGACATTCTGCATTCTGGATTTTCTGGACTAAACTATAAGCAGTGGGAAACAAGTCACCATCGGCAAAGAGAATGATTTAGGAAAAATAATGACTTACCTTCAGTATATATGTCTGTTGTGTCCTAGTATCCATTACAAGCAAAACCTAAATGGAAGAATTGAAATTAATCCAATCTGTCAGAATTTTTCAGTTATCAATATTAATATTTCCTCTCTAATGATCAGAAATATAAGTCTCTAAGATGGACCCAACAGGCGGAATACACATATCAATTAATTTCTTTTTTTAAAGATATGATAGCTGCAATACTTAATCAATAAATCAAGTAGATTATTTAAAATCAGTAAGTGTCAATTAAAATCTATAATTAGCAGAAGCATATTTTAAGCAATTAATTATTTTAAATGAAATACTTATAGGCATTAAAAATGGCAGGCAGAAAAGGGCATGGCTATCCTTGTAATCTCACACAATAGCAGGTTTGCTACATTATTTAAAAAAAAAGGTGACATGAAAATAATAGTTTTTTTTTACTTTCAAAATTATTTTCATCTGCAAATTTATGCAGTACCAAGAACACTTCACTGACAAATCTTGTAAGCGTAGTTGATTTTTAAAAAAAATGCATGAAAGCCCCGAATGTTTGCTATTCCTGTTTTTGGATCCAGCATACATACCGCAGCAGAACTAAAGTTGTATGTACTGTTCTATAAGGCACAGCAAACAGCACTGAAGTTTCTTATACTGAATGTAAACAAGATGCAGTGAGAACTGTCAACTTACTTGTCTCTAAAACAGCTTGGATTGAGTCATGGTCAAGAACTAACCATGCTTGTTAGTCAAAATCCTATCCCAGTGCCTGGAATCTAATGGAGTCTGGCTAAGGAGGAATAGACTTCAGACTCATTCTTAGAAAAACAGTGAGCAAGTGGAAGCCTCCAAGATTTTTTGCAGATATATCTGCTACATTTATGCTTGCTTATCATTTGGGAAGACCTATTCATGGTCAATTTGCACTTTAAATAGCTTTCATTTGAGCTACTACATGCAATATGCTTTACATGGGGCTCCCCTGTAAGACCATGCGGAAGCTTTAAACATGGGTGTCCAACCTTTTGGCTTGCCTGCACTGAACTGAGTGAAGATGAATTGTCTTGGGCTATATATAAAATATATAATATAGCTGCAATCTTTACAACCTTGTGGGGCTGCATTACTAGCTATCCAGGGCCACAGGCAGACCATGGGCCATGGGGTTGCACACACCTGCTTTAAATAGTCCTGAATGCAAAAGGCAAGTACTTACATGGGTATATCTCATTTCATTCATCTGATCCCTTTACTGCATGAGCTGTACTAGCTACTAGTTGGGTTTCAGATGTAATTCAATGCATTGGTTATCTCCTAGAGGAGTATTTTTCAAACTTGGCAACTTTCACATGTGTGAACTTCATTCTAAGCATTGGTGACTGGGAATTCGGCAAGTTGAGGTCTATATATCTGAAAGTTGCTAAGGTTGAGAAACACTGTCCCTAAAGACCTCTTCCCATCTTGGGGCCTAGATACTAGCAGGACTGTGATTGTTTTTGCTGTCTACTGGCAGGAACATCATGCTCCAATCACATGAGCAAAGCAATGCCATCTTGTAGGACCTTGGAAATGGGCTTTTCCTGAGGCTATTCTTGTCCTCTAGAACAACATTCCCCCCACCCCCAAAGTCCTTATGGTTCTGACCATGTGGACATTTAGAAAAGCTATTAAGATCTAGCTTTTATCAACAATCCCCGTATGAAGACAATTTATAACCCTGCTGATGTGTATCGTTTGCATTATTGCTTCCCAGAGTGGATGGTTTATATTTGCTATTTTAAATTGTTATTTTATCTTTAAACACCACCTAGAGTTATTTTGGCAAGTAAGCCAGCACTGTTTTTCTTTTGAGCATCTGCCCTGCTTAATTGTGGGATACACTTTTTGTGCTGCACTTGCCTAGTTCACACAGTGAAGCCATCAATGCACAACACAAAAGGGTCTGTTCTGCAGATGCCAGTTTTGGAGTTGGGAAAAAGTGACTAACCAAAGGTCACCCAGTTAGCTTTCCTTGTCTTGATTCTGCTCCCACAACATATTTTATTGGATCGAGGGGTTGGTTATGTGTTGCAGGAACACCAAAAAGGAATATATTAACCCACTCAACTAGTTCCAAGGGATTGAATATAACCCAAACCAGAGCTAGCTATTTGATTACAGAATTCCCTCTGATACCTGGCAACCCAGAATTAATCTCTAAAGGTTAATATATATGATCTGCAAAAATCCATTCAACCACTAGGTGGCAGTAAAGAAATATAGTACAGTAAATACTGCATTAGAGTTTTGCAGCCCAGATCTTGTATCCCTAATTTCTTTCAAAACCCTGATTGGCTACCATGACCAAGCTGCTCCTAATGCTACCTCTGTGTAGCCAATAGAGAAGAGCCTATCACGCTGCTCCAGGAAGTATAGTACCCCTAACAGTACTGCCTCTGTGTGGCCAATAAAGAAGTGATTTCTGATCTGGTTACAGTCTGTTGCCAAAACATTGCTAAGGATGTTTGACTAGATCAGAGGTGAAACATAGTGTGGAACAGGACCAAGGACTGACAAAATCTCACATGGGCCTGTATTTTCTGAGTATCTGTAATATAAACTCATCTCAGGAAAAATCACAATTAGTTCTGAACATGAGTTTATTAATTTGCTTATTTATTTATCAAATTTGTAAACAGCCCATCTCACTTACAGAGCAGCTCTTGTGTATTCACACTTACTAGGGTAAAGGCTTATCTGATCTTCAAACCAATATATGTATACATACACAGGTGAGAAATGGAAACACAGATATATAGAGAGAGAATTAAGAAATATTTCAGTAATAATGCTGCCTATATAAATAAGAATTTAAGCATGTCCAAGGGGAAAAAGCATGCTTCAAACATGTGTTATGTCATAAGTTGGGAAATGTCCATCAAGATAGTAAATAAGGGCAATTTAAAAATGGACTAGGAACTGATGGGATAAATCATAAGAAGACAACTGAGTTGTAGATTCCCGCTTTAGTCA
Organism: Daboia siamensis; assembly: GCA_024449315.1. Classification (NCBI taxonomy): domain Eukaryota; kingdom Metazoa; phylum Chordata; class Lepidosauria; order Squamata; family Viperidae; genus Daboia; species Daboia siamensis. Next base: position 40,828 of record JAKJMR010000116.1, read on the forward strand.
CAAGACATGTGGGGTGGAAGACATGCCAAATTAAAATAGATAAAAATGGTTAAAAATGATGTGTCAATTTTTCTAGGGACTTTTGTCTTTTCAACCAAGTTTATTTGCAGCTAGCTAACATTCACATTGAGGTAGTAAATACAAGAACATATGTGATTTTTTTTTAATGTGCCCTTTGACTGTCAATTTTTCCCAAACAGGTGTTGGTTAAATGATTATAAATTGGCCCCTGGATACACCTCTTCAACTGAGCCGTACAGGACTGGAGATAATATAATTAGAGTAAAAACATCAGGCTGGTGAATGCTTTCCATCTGTTTGGCAATAATATTTAGTTAACAATAGTCTTTAAAAAGAAGCACCTTCAACTTCCCTTCTTAAAGTTATTTATAGAGTCATTCTTAACACCCCAGCACTCTTGCTAACAAGAGCTTTAGCCACTTGGAAATTATTAGCCATAAGGCTAATAGCATGAAGAAACGTCTGTACACAGCATCTGCAGCTCTCCAAATTTACACGAAGCAACCTCATTTTAGAGTCATTTCTTAATGAATGGGCTTATGACTCTGCATTAATATTATCATTGCATACACAAAAGATCATAAGGAGCCAAGCATTTAAACAAAACAAAAAAACCAACACTAGGCTAATCGGTAGCGAAGCCATCAGCATAAAGGACAGAATAATCACTTCTTTAACCCTCAAGAGGGCTGGATCATTTATAGGGTAGAACACACAATTTAATAACACTGCTCATGGCTTTGATCACCTTTCTAAAGACAAAAATCTAATTTGAACTAATTTGATATGACCGTCTTCCCAATCAAAAGCACCCAACACAAACTTTCATTTCAGGATAAAACAACTGCTATAACCAAGCCAATATGAAATAATTACCTTTGATAAGCATATTGTTATTGGGATGGTTACAATTAAAAGAAAGCTTCTTTTAATTCCACATATTTGTTTATCTACAGTTACCTACTGTGCAGCAAAGCTTTAATTGAATATGTTGTCTAAGCAAGAATCACTCACAAACAGATCATAAACTATATCAGGATAATTTTTCTTAGTTGCTTCAGAATCTCTATGAATAACCTTGAGTGTAGCTCATGCTTCTATTCTTGTCAAATGTGGAATTACCCTTTATGGTAGGTTTACCAGTCTATGATTTGATACAATTTCTCTGTGACAGTTGATGCCACGTTATAAAAAAATAGGATGCCAACAAGATGCCCTTGTGAGAGAAAGCAAATGAGAAAAAGTGAACTGAGTAGATTGCTCATCTTTTCCTTATTTCATTTTTTAATGAATGAATACACTCTTCACCAAAGAAGTGTAAAACATATTTTTACATGTATTATTAGGTGTCTTCACACATATTCCAGCAGTGGAAAATCTGTAGCTCTCCCCCTACCCCCAAGATTTTGCACTCTGAATTCCCATCCATCCACCCAGCATGCACAACCAAAGTAACTACAGACTTACAACATCTGGATGGCACAGATTCTTTATCTATTATAGTGCTACATGTATCAAAATAATGACAGAGGAAGTTTCCTTACATCAGGACAAAACAATTTGTCCATCTGTTCTATTAATGCCTACTCTTTCTGTGAGTAACTCTCCACAATCTTGGGCAAACAACTTTCACATTATAAAATAACAGATTCTTGTAAATGAAGATGCTACAACCCGTCTGATTTTTTTTTAAATGCAAAGCAAATGGGTCCAAATGGGTCCAGTTTCCTCTAGCTCATTTTAAATGACATTAAAGCCAAATAGTACCTGTCTACTATTTTTCAAAATAATGACAGCAAATGCCTGAAAAATGCATTAAAGACAAATATGCAGATCATGTTTTTTTAAACAACTAGAAACACCACATAAGCCCCTTCAAAGGAGTCTTTGTGCTTTGACAGTACTTTCAGTTTCCAAGAGCCATATTAAAGGTACAAAAATGTATGTAAATTAGGACAAATTGCTATATATATGGAACAGAATATATGAGAGCACTGAGTAAGTTTAAAAGAAGGGAAGGCTCCAAAAAGATGAAGAGTTCTTTAATTTCTGAGTTTCAAAACTTAAACATACTGTGATTCTAGTCCTGTTGAGCAAAGATACATGCTAATAGGAAACACAAATGTGCAGTTACATAGTAGTTTACGCCACAGTTATTCCCACTGAATTTGTTGTCAGTTAAGTATTACACAGATTGCAACCTTGTTTCCCTACATAGGGCTTATGTGGGGAGAGGTGAAGTCAACATTACTTTTATCCCACTTCACAAAATTACACATAAATTTTTGAGTGTTTTGATTGGGATCCAGCAGTTCAATCTGCTATAAAGAAAAAAAATTGTTTATAAATAAATGCACTGGGGGGGAAAGAAAAAATAGGGGAGCAAAATGTTGGTAAATAATCATTCTTTAGCCTAAAGAAAATAGTTGGTTTTAGATGCCTTTAAACACATAAACATTAGCAACTGTTTCAGTATGCTAATTTTTTAATTAAAAGATACTTCTGCAGCAAGAGCTCTTTCATATGCACTGCTGACTCTTCATCAAAAGCAAAGTTTCCAACTTAACACCCGCATAGCTGGTGGCAGCCTGAAGGGTTACCATCTGCTGCCACCCCAAGTCATGGTGGCCACCTTCAGAACATATGCATCAAAGTGCCAAGATTAGAGGCCGAAGGAATATAGAAGTTGGCAGAAGGGCAGCCATAGGCCCAGAGGCAGGCAACAGGCAAGCCACCAGAAGCAAAGAATATGGCGAGCCATTAGTCACCTTATTCAACTCCTTGCCAAGGTCACAAGGACGTAACTGGATGAATTAAGAATCTAGAATAAAAGCTTCCATCTCCACAGGTTGTTAAAGTAAACTGAACTGGCCTACTAACTGGGGCAACTGCTTTATCATCTCACCACACTACCCTGTGTTGTTTCCTTGTTTTTTTCCCAGAAGATAACTTTTTCCAATTCCTCTTTCAAATTATGGAAAGGTTCTTTTTAGTTTTAAATTATCAGTGTTGCATTTGGCTAGGAAGAACAGGCTCCTGGCTAGGAAAGAAAAATTGCTACTTAAACAACAGACTGATATTTTATTTTATTTTTTTTGGGGGGGGGGGAATGGCTTCTTTTTCTTTCCACAGGATGGTGAGGAATTTGAAAAGTTGTGGAAAAAATGGCAAACTGAAGATGGCCCCAATGAACACACCAGAATGAAGAGCCAATAGACTCTCTGTAAAGCCTCTCCAGACAAGGAGAGGACCTGAGATTATCCACAAGTGCTCCATACAATTAATTGTCATGAGGAGACCGCAACACAGTGGTGTCTGGTGAGTTTAGCACTCTAGGAGATGAGAAAATAAAAATCTTGCTCAAACTACAATTGGTACCTTCAAAAGGACACTGAGTTTGCGTACGTCCTTTTCTAATCATTTTGGAAGTTTCTTGTTAACTGCTTTTCAGCTATTGCGTTGACAAGCTTTACAGCACTGGGTGAGCTTTCTCCAATTCTTAATGAAAGAAATTCTAAATACAAGTGTAAGCCCTTGTTACTAAGTCATGGGACCTTATTAAGATTTTTTAAAATGAGCACAATTCCATCTTTATGTTTTAAAGGATGTCTTAATTGTTCATAATGGCTTCAGCTATTTTAATTTTTTAAACAGTCTAGATTCTGGGGTTCTAAACCACCTGTAACAAAGGTGCAAACCTAGTGCAACTTCTACTCTGGACCAGCATTTCTCAACCTTGGCAGCTTGAAGCAGTGTGGCCTTCAACTCCCAGAATTCCCTAATCACTAATTGTTAAGGTTCACACATCTTCACATTGCCAAGATTGAGAAAGACTGATCCAGAGATTTCTATCAAATTGTAAAATGACTATAACAGAAGAAAGGGGAAATTGTTATATTTATAACAAGTGATCATACTGAACATATTTTGTATACAATATTAAAATCAAACCTCACTTTTCTCCTGCCTCCACCAACCCTGGTGGTGCCAGTTTTGGACTATAGCCCTTGCATGCTATTCAGTGGTCAGGTACAGCTCAAGAAAAGGTTGAGTGCTACTGGCCTATAGACAATGATTGATTAATATGATAATTAATCACAAGGATAACAGTGCAGAAATGTAATATAAACAATAGTAGAGGTATGTATCCATTTATTCTGAGGGACATCTTATTCCCCCAGACACTTGGCTAGATATAAATTGTTGCCACACAAATCATTCTTTTCATGGACATTATGACCACCATCATAAATCTAAAACCAGTTTTAACATAAAAGGCAGACTTACTCTCTCAGATCCACATACATACCCAAATTGGAAAGCCCTTCCTATTTGCCACATATAGATTATAATATAATAAATTTGCTACAGTTTAGATTAAACTGGTTCACCTTCAGTAACCAATTGGCCATTCCTGATTTGATTAGCCCATTTGCTACAAGGATTACCTTGAGTCAGCCAAAATCCCATAGGCCTGCTGCATTTTTATTTTTTCACTTTCTTAACAAGAAAAAAACAAATATACTGTAAAGTGGTTGGTTCTATCCTAGTCACTCTAATCCATCCTGCTCACTTCTCACTTCTAGCAAATGTGTACCAACTTCAGCTTCCACTAGAATTTAATCTCTGATACTAGTTCACATACCATGGGACATTGTATATTTTTAAGAAGACTAACAATGTTTAGTATCCAACTAAATATATTTTTCTACAACAACCTTTAAAAGGCATTTTAACTCTCTCAAGGAACTCACGGAAAATCATAGGAACACATAAACATTGTATATTTATTCCTTGGTTTTCTATACTTTAATATTGCTATAGTATCTTCCATATGATTAGACAACTGGAGGCTAAAACATATAAGGAACGGTTGCTGGAATTGGGTATGTCTAGTTTAATGAAGAGAAGGACTAGGGGTGACATGATAGCAGTGTTCCAATATCTAAGTGCCACAAAGAAGAGAGAGTCAAGCTATTTCCAAAGTGCCTGAAGGCAGGACAAGAAGCAACAGATGGAAACTAACCAAAGAAGCAACCTAGAACTAAGGAGAAACTTCCTGACAATTAGAACAATTAACCAGTGGAACAACCTGCCTCCAGAAGCAGTGAATGCTCCAACACTGGAAGTTTTTAAGAAGAGACTGGATAGCCATTTGTCTGAAATGGTATAGGGTTTCCTGTCTGAGCAGAGGGTTAGACTAGATGACTTCCAAGGTCCCTTCCATCATCATCATCATCATCATTATCATCATCATCAAAAAAAACTTTAAAATGTCCTCAAAGTTGCTTCCAAAGGATGTAGCTGTTCAGGGTTGGACTAGATAACCTCCAAGGTCCCTTCCAACCTATTATTATTTTTGTTGTTGTTGTTGTTGTTGTTGTTATATTTGTCCTAGGAATTTTGCAAATCTATTTCAAGAATTCAAACAATCCTAAGGTCTAATTGTCTATCAATAACTAATAAAAGCTTTGAATGAATTGACACTGGAACCAAGGATTTCCAACATTTAGCTCAAAATGTTGGCTATACCAACTATTTGCCATCAGTATCTTTCTTTATAACCTATTAACCCAGTTTCATTTGATAATACAATATCTAGCATCATTAAACATCAACAACCATTTTTAGACTTTCATATCTTGCCTTTATTATTTTTATAAATAAGCCAAGATGGTGACTGTGGTGGTTGTTTCATAGGCTGAAAGAAAATGACTGGCCCAAAGTCAACCAGCTGGCTTTCGTGGCTTTCATGCCAAAGGCAAGTCTCACAGTCCGCTGGTTTCTAACCTGGTGCCTTAACCACTAGACCACGGGTAGGCAACTTCGGCTCTTTTATGATTCATGGACTTCAACTGCCAGAATTCCTGAGTCAGCTGACTCAGGAATTCTGGCAGTTGAAGTCCATGAGTCATAAAAGAGCTGAGGTTGCCTACCTCTGCACTAGACCAAACTCATAGCAGCTTTATTTTAGGCATTTCAGTTAGCCAAATCTCATTCATTGTTTGTATCACTGGGAGATTTGAGGAAAGAAGAACCAGCAGATCGAGAAAAAAGAATAAATAATTGGCTCTACCAAAAATGTAATAAACAATGCTGAAGAAAAACTTTGCTGGTATTTGAACTCAGTTTTTGAGTTATGGCTGTCGAATTTGCCAAGTTTCAAAGTTGTTTGTCCCCTGGTACCATCTTGGCAACTTTCTGAAAGCACGCAGAGCAATTCTTTTTTAAAAAAACAAGGCCCTTCTCACAGAATGGAACCAAACATAATTCTTTTACTCAAATATATTTTGCATGACCTTATATGAATTGCTCAGATAAAAGCCTTCCTTTTCCTTCTACTTTTCTTATTTTAAAGTGCAGATGCATTCGAGTCATTTTCCTCCTTTGTTTCATATCCTTAAGAACAGCAGCTTCAAAGACAGAATGTCAGCATGCAGTCGATTTATGACTGAACTCTTGAAGAGACACTGAAGAATTACCTTGTCAATCACCCCAAGGACTCGAAAGGCCTTCAGTTCCTCGGCAGGGCTCCTTAGGTTCCAAGAAGGCCTTGAACTTAGTGATCCTGGAGGCTAATGGAAGATATCAAAGATTACAACATCAATCAGGGTGGTACTTGAAGGAAGGTTGCCTGCTGAAGCAAAATGCCAGGCTGAAGGAAACTAAATTTATCATAAATCAGAGGGAAGGCAGATGAAAGAAGTTTTCTGTTTGTCCTTAATGCAAAGAGGGGAAAAAAATAAGTTGATAGTAAATAATTTGCAAAGAGATGAAAATGCATATAGGGTAAAAAGGAATATTAATGCTTTTTTTAATATTCACAATTCACAGAGTTCCCTAGTACTTTATGCAAGCAGGAAAACTTGGGTACAATGCTGGAGACCTTATTCATACACATTATTACTCAAATTATAAAGGAACAGAAATGGAGCCATAAAATAAAGCATATTCATAAATAATATTGTGTGCGATGCCTTCACTTGAAAGAAAGCTTGAGGACAAATATGTTTTGTTGCTAAATGAATAAATTTATTTTTTAAAAAAGTTTTCAACCTTGATGAGATCTACTACAGAATTTCAAGGAATGTATTACCCTAAGAATACAACAAATGACCCATAAATAAAGCCACAAAACTGAATATTAATCCTTTTCCTCGTCTACATGGAAGCATTCATTCTCCTTGTCATCTTCAGTTGCCTATCATCTTTATAATCACCAACCTGATGGCAATACATGCCACTCAAAACTGCAATCTGAAATGGAATAGGCCACTTTGCACTTCTGGGTTCTGCCATCTCGGTCCTCTACATAAGTTAACCAGTTTCCAGTTAACTTCTGTAGGCAAGAATTTGCAGACTCTCATTAAGTCGTAAGAGTTTATTACGTGTCCTAAATCTAGGTATAGTATTGAGGGAACACACCAGGGAACTTCTCCAGTGAAATCACAGAAAGACCCTGTTATTAATTTGCAACTTCCCATCGCCCGGTTTGCTCCCACAGAGTTGGCCTCCTCAGGGTGCCGTTGGCCAGGAAATGCCGTCTGGTGACCCCCAGGGGAAAAGCCTTCTCTGTGGGCGTGCCGACCCTCTGGAATGAACTGCCTCCGGAGCTGCGGACGGCCCCTGATCTTCGGTCTTTCCGCCGTGACCTGAAGACTTGGTTATTCCAACAAGCAGGTCCGGACTGATTATGTTTTTTAAATTTGGCTTTTATTGAGTTAAATTGTCATGTATCTATTACATTTATTGTTTAATTCTTTTTAAAATTTTGTATTCCATGTTCCTTAAATTTTTTGTTGTGAGCCGCCCTGAGTCCTTAGGGAGAAGGGCAGCATATAAACTCAATAAATCTAATCTAATCTAATCTAATCTAATCTAATATAGAACTGTTTACAATTCTTAAAATTATGTTTAAGGCAGATAATATGCTTTACAAGTATTTTCTAATTCAGGGCAATTATCAGAGAAAACCTAGGTTTGATGTTTTTCATACTTAAATTACTCTATTTTTGTCCTACTATCACAAGCCATTCTGAACACAACATTATATTTCATGAGAAAATGAGGTAAAATCTGGATGAAGAAAACTAATATAAAGTAAGGCTGCCTGTAAACATGAAATTAATTACAATAGCAACATTCCTTCTGATATGGCAGCTTAAAAGCAAAGTATGAATTCTTATATGGAGCACAGTCTAAAGGCTGAACTAGATTACTGTGAATTAAAAGAAGAAATAGCTTGATGAAATCTTAACATTTTCACAAAACTTCAGGAGCAACTTCGAGGGGAGGAGGGGTAAGAATGGAATGGAATGGAATGGAATGAATGAATTTAGGCCGTTAGCCTATTTTATTACCCAGGTAGAATTACTGAAAGAATTAGAAGAAAAAAAGGTTACTTCTCCACTTTCCAGGAAGTTTTCCTTATTCCATCCTGTTATACAGCAGTAATGGCTAGGACTTGAGATGTTTTAAAAGACAGAAAACACTGCTATGGTTTTCTCTTTTTTCCCCAACTTTTTCACTTAATAAACACTGAGAGGCACTGCAAGAAGCTTGTTCCACTCTGGCTGGATTGCCAAAACTAACCTATGTAATATTGGGAATAAGAATGCCCCAAATTTGCTATAGATTGCTTTTGGTAAATTAAAAACACATACCTTTTCCACTTTATTCCAGCTTGCACTTGGTTCAATTTATCCCAGGGAATGCAAAAAGAGATACTGGGAAAACTGGATTTTGAAAATGCAAGGCTGAAGCTAGGATCTACACCAAAATTATTAGTTGAGCCTGGGCCTCTCACATCCATCCTTTTATATCTTGGATTCTTTCACTACACAATTCTGCATAAATAGGTGGAATCTCCTTCAGGTCACACATAGTAGTGACAAAATAGACAGATTACCTCTGGTAATCTGAGCCTTGTAACAGATTACCTCTGGTAATCTGTTACCTCTGGTAACAGAGCCTTGGTGGAGCAGTGGGCTAATGCCTCCTTAAGTAACACCAGCTGCCTGCAATTAGTGCAGGTTCGCATCCCACCAGGCTCAAGGTTGACTCAGCCTTCCATCCTTCCGAGGTAGGTAAAATGAGGACCCAGATTGTTGGGGGCAATTAAGCTGACTTTGTAATACTGCCGCTTGGGGGGGGGTGTGAAAGCCCTAATAAGCAGGCATATACATAGAATGAAGGCTACTGCTAAGCTTGTAAGCCGCCCTGAGTCTTCGGAGAAGGGCGGGATATAAATGGAATTAAAATTAAAAAAATTAAAAATTAATTACGCAAATTTGCACATAGAATTCACTGTCATATAAAGAAATTTGTCTTTCATTAAGCAGATCAGTATTATAATGCTGGAAAGAACTCTAAGGGAATTTTAACTTCAGTCTCTGCTATGGCTGGGTCCCCCTTCACCTATGCATATCTACAAATTAAGTTAAAATTAAGTAGTCCACAATAGGAGGGGGAACTGAGGAATCCTTCAAAGCTTACATGAAGACTTCTATTACAGAAGAGATTTCCCCCAGTTTTTTTCCTCTGTATGAAAACAGGCTTAAAAAACAGAGTAATTGCTGTCCAGTTCAATATATTATTCCTCTGTATGCTCAACACTGCACCATTCCATCTCCACTGAAGATCTGCCTTGAACTATTATCAGGATTGTTTAAAGTAAAGCCAAGGACTCTGCCATTTTGTGATCCAAGTGGGAATCTGAATTTTTAACATTTCTACTACACCAGTGCAATCATCAACAATCACACCAGAGCTGTAGAAAAGATTCCCAGAGTATGAACAAAAAGGTCCCAGGGAAGTTCGTTTTATTATTTTATTATATTTTTGCTGTTACTGAGGTAAAGCCAAGATTTGTCAAAAAGCTCTTAGGCTTGGAGTTCAAGAACAAATACAGCAATTCCAATACTACAAATGCCGTATTAGTGCTATCTCTTTCTTTTAAAGGAGTTTTTTTTTTAAAAAAAAAAAAAAACAACCACAGGACACCTTCTCTTCTTCAATGTTCCCAATCTGCTTTTTCTCCAAATCTGACCTCACTATCATTTCACTTTATCTCAAATAATGTATTTCTGCACTGTTTGCATTCTGAATGCAGCATTTTTTGTTTTGACAAACTGACTTCATGGAAAGCTCAACCTGATCAGGACCAAAGTATTGTTCTGACCTTTCCTCTCCCTCTCCTCCTGGGAAGAGAGTAGTTTAATAAGGTGTCAGTGAATCAGAGTGCAGTGAAGAGCAACAAAGATGATTAGGGGACTGGAGGCTAAAACATATAAGGAACGGCTGCTGGAATTGGGTATGTGTAGTTTAATGAACAGAAGGATAAGGGGTGACATGATAGCAGTGTTCCAACTCCATTCCATCTAAATATGTGATAGAGGTATGTCTGTTCCTTAATTTTCACTGACATTGTGGTACAGTGAGTCTTTATTCTTTTGAACAACGTACGTATGCAGCTGATCTTGTGTGCCATGGGGTGATTACTCTCATGATGTAAGATGCGGTCTGTATGTGTTGCTTTGTGGTAGACAGCTGTGGAGAATGCACCATTAGGTTGATGCCTGACCAATACATCCAGGAATGCCAGAGTGCCATTGGTTTCCTGTTCTGCTGTGAATTGAATGTCAGGGTAAATCGAGTTCAACCTCTCCAAGAACTTGATGCTATCCTGGCATTTGATAATGGCAAATGTGTCATCAACATAGCTCACCCAGAATTGAGGGTGGTAGTCGGTCATTGCTTTGTGCTCCAGTTCTTGTAGAACAGCCTCTGCAATGATCCCCGAGATGGGGGATCCCATAGGTGTGCCTTTAGTTTGTACGTATATAGTGCCCTGATATGTGAAGTACATTTTAAAGCACAAATTCACCAGTTGGATGAGATTTTCTGTGTTAGGCGCCTTGTGACGTCGTGGTTTTTCATGTTGTTATAAGTCACTTATCACGGAGACCAGCAAGTTTTGTGGGATGGAGGTGAACAGAGATGTCACATCAGAAGATATCATAATTTCATCATCTTCCACCCTTAGCGGTTGTAATCTTTCCAGGAAATCCTCTGAGGACTTTATCGTGGTTGCATTGTCCTCAGTTTTGTCTACTCAGCCATCTAGCCAGACCAAAAATTGGGGTGCCCCTAAACAACACAGTGGGTCGTAGCGGGAACCCCTTGTTTGTGGATTTTGGGTAGTCCTTGGGTCGAATTGCTTTCAGATCTTCCTCATGGATTTTACCTTGTCTCCTAAGTTTGTCCACTGCCTTGCTAAGCTGATTTTTGAGTGACATCATCGAGTCTTTATCGACGATCCGACACATGCCCTCGTCGTTAAGAAAGGCATGGATCTTGGAGTCATACTCAGGCCTGTCCATAACTATGGTTGTTCTGCCTTTGTCAGTTAGCAGGATGATGATCGAGTTGTCCCTCCGTAGCTCCTCCAACGCCTCTTTTTCTGACTGACTAACGAACATACCTCGATACTGCAACGAGACACCAGCCTGAATCTAATGGATGCGCAACCCATTGACTTTGCTGCCTTAGAGTCTACCATCCATCATGTCAAGGCCCATGATGAAATCAAGAACTCCATCAGGCAGCATGTAACAGGGCTTCTCATTAATCACAGACAATGTCATATTCTATCGACAACAGAAAAAGAGGCGTTGGAGGAGCTACGGAGGGACAGCTATGCAGGGCGGCAAAACAAGTGAACTTCTTATCACCTCTGCACCACAGGAATAGAAATTCTAAAAATTCAGGGCTTTTACTCACAGAAAGGCAAGAGGGCATAGTGTGTAAAGCAGACATGTCAAACACAAGGCCCGGGGGCCAGATCCGGCCCGCGAAGTGGTTTCATGTGGCCCGCGAAGCCATCCTGGAAACAGTGAGGGAACAGCCCCCACTGCCTTGGCCGTGGCCCAGAGACCCTCCTTCTGCCAGAGACCCTCAGATCTGTCCCACTCCTGCCCAGGCTTCCATAGGCACCCTTGATGCGAAAGATGTAAAGCTGGCCACGCCCACCCAGTAGGCCATACGCACTCTGGCCACGCCCACCCTGTACGCCACGCCCACCCTGGCCATACCCACCCGGCCCCCTGAGGGCAACCGCAATGCTGATGCGGCCCTCAATGAAATTGAGTTTGACACCCTTGGTGTAAAGTAAGGGGGACATTAACACACCCCTTTGCAGTATCGAAGAAAGTACTTCAGACCAAGACAATCGAGACAGGACGCGCGATGAGAGGATCTCTACCGGATGTGACTGCATGCCAATCTGATGAAAACACCGGACAAGACAATGAGGAGGAGAAAGGGGGGAGGGGGGAAGATCCAGCAACAACACTGAGCAGCCACGCGCAGCAGGAGGAATGCAGCCAACGAGCAAGACGGGCAGGGGAAGTGGTATGTCAAGATTGAGGCAAGCACCAGCCAATATGACACAATTAGAAATATGGTGGGCATCTGGGGGGGGGGGGGAGGGCAAAGGGTGGATGGAATGCCTGCGTGCTTCGTGGCTTGACAGTTAAACAGCCACCTAACTTTATAAGCAGTTTTCTCTAACCACCAATTACCAACTCTGATGATATACATTTATTTATCTAGCATAAACTATATTTATTTATTATCACATTTATATTTTTTGGTACTGTTAATCATAAAGAAATTCAATCAGTTGTGGACACAACATATGTACATATGTGTACATAAATACAAAAAATTAAAGTATTTTAGAAATAAAAATAACCTACGCCAAGTACTGAGGCATCTTCTGATGAGGGTCTACAGTAAAGACTGGAAATTTTTTCTGCTCTCATCAGATATTCTGAAGTCTTCCTCTTCACTGCTTCACGACGAGTTGGACTTGATTCTCCTGTGCACCAAAAAGGAATATATTTATAAGCCTGAACACTCTGCAACAATTTCTTTTTCAGTTATAGTCCAAGAAATTTCAAGACACAAATCTTTTTTCTGGAAAAGTAATCACAATAGAAATTTTAATGCATTGTTGCTCCTATCACCAGATGGCTACTACAGGATGTTCATCAAAAATTGGCTACTATAGTTAAGATATTGTATCACTAGACACCCATGTTCAAATGTCTATGACAATGTCTGAACATCAAAAACGCAGAACAATGCTACTGAACCCATTTTTTTCTGTAACAGAATCCTAATCCTATACTGCTAAGCTTGTAAGCCGCCCTGAGTCTTCAGAGAAGGGCGGGATATAAATGGAATTAAAATAAAAATAAAATAAAAATAAAAATATTTCACAAAAAGTTTATGGAAACTCTTTCACCCTCCACTCCAAACATGTAAGATCTACTTATCCCAGCCTTCACTTTTTTTCCATATAACTGTTTTACAGATTCCCTAATATGATCCACAGTATGTGTAGTCCTTCCAATCCTAGATCCTGTTTAAATTTAGAAACTGCCCATCTCACTCAGATCTGCCAGATCGCTCACATCTCACAGAGATGTGAATTTGATATATATCTTGAAATTTTATATAAAAAAATATATAAAATTCCAGTACAAGTAATCCTTGACTTACAACAGTTCATTTAGTGACTGTTCAAAGTTACAACAGCACTGAAAAAAATGACTTACGACTGTTTTTAACATTGTTGCAGCATCCCCATGATCCCGATCAAAATTAAGACGCTTGCAAACTGACTCACATTTATGACTGTTGTAATGTCCCAGTGCCAAGTGATCACCTTTTGCAATCTTCTGACAAGCAAAGTCAATGGGAAAACCACATTCACTTAACAACCGTATTACTAATTTAACAACTGCAGTGATTCACTTAACAACTGTGGCAAGGAAGGTTGTAAAATGGAGCAAAATTCCCTTAACAAATGTCTCACAGCAACAAAAATTTGGGGCTCGATTGTGATCGTAAGTCAAGGACTACCTGTATTTCAATAAAAGGAGGCCATTAAAACAAGGATAGAATAATCAAAGTTAAAAGGGCAGGGGGAGGACTCTCGAGGCATTAACCAACTCCAAGATTGTGCGTTCCTCTGAGATCCCCATGCAAGTCAACAGAGCCAAGCCTTCACACTCTTCCAAAAGCATGGGAGAGTGGGGGGTCTTGCCTTGAGCTACTGCAATTTATTTTCCTCTCTATTCCAATGTCAGTACAAACATATCCCCATGAGATAATGTTTTCCCATTGTTTTCATAAAATCTTGCCTGTAATATATAAAATCAATCACAGCAAACACACACTCCTATACAAGAACAAATTTTCACAAAACTTAGCTGCCTAGCAGGGAGCAGGGGGATGAAGCACCTCCTTCCTCACATAGATATGGCCAATAAAAAGTATATTCTCATTTTTTTTTTAGGATTTTATGATGTTGTAATGGGAGGCTTAAACCTTCAAATTCCTATGGCACACTTATTTTTTATCTTAAAACTCCTAGATACTCATATACCCAGAAAGAAACAAAAAGACACTACACAATCTAGGGATTAGCTATATAATGTTTAATAGGTTATGAGAGTGCCAAATTAGTGAATTTCTATCCTCTTTTGTTCCTCTTATTATTCTCAGATACTCACTCACTGGACTTAGAATTGTCTTAAAATTTTCAGATATGCCAAATTTTAGATTTTCATTTTACTATTACATGGGTTGAATGTTATATAATATAATTAATTACTTAATATCTCATAATGTAAATATTTTTAATGTGTTATTTTTCAGTTATGTCTTGTTTCTCCTTAAATGAAAGAATTACAACACCAATTATTTATAACAATCAATGTTTGGCCCTGAAATAACATCCCTGCTAAAAAAAATAATACCTCTAACTGTATTGCTAAAAAAATTAAATGCCAAAGTTGCAATTAATGATTCTTAAATATTCGAGTTCTCATTGCCTTCGTGTGTCCTGAGATTTTCAACAGAGCATGAAGTCACATTACTTCAGAATAATCCTTGAGATTTTTATGCTTTTTGATTTTTTTTTAAAAAAAATATATTAAAAAACATCAGGAATATATGTTACGTATATTAAAGCTTTTAATTAGTCTTTATAACACAATCAAGCAAGGTCATCTTTCTTCAGACAAAATATTCATTTTCTATTTAGATGTCTTCCTTGATACCAGCAGATATTTGTGTATCATTTGATGAGGATCACAGGGCTTTTACCTGAATCAGACTTTCATAAATAAGGTAATGTTGATTTATTTTTATTTTTTTAAAAGATCCTCCTCTGAAGAAAGATATAAAAAGTGTGATAATGCTGATGACAGAGACCTTCAAATAAAAACACTTCGAGATTCCTCCTGTTTCTCTCTCTCTCTCCCCCATTTGCTATACTGCAGCTGTGCCTCGCACAAATTCACATGAATGAAAATATTTAGGCGAGAAACCACCCCCTTAGCTTGTTTTCCATATGACTTTCCTGTAATTATTTTGTAATCTGTTCGCACAACAATATATAAAAACATCTGCAAAAACAGGTAATTAATGTGTCAAGCTAAACTAATGCATTTTTATGGTGGGCATGCTTCGTCAACTGTAATTATAACTCTTTTTAAGCAAATGATGATGTGTTTGTTGCAATGTGAAAGTGGTTATTTTAGATGCTCTGTTCACCATTCCTGCAAACAGAATATTAAAAAAGAAAAGATGAAAAATAACTATACTGCTACCAAGCAACACATATAGGCTTCTAGCCATTTTTAATTATTTGCTGCTTCCATTGCAAATCATCCTGTATGTTTAAAAAGGGGGGGGGAGGGGAGAGCATTTTCTTTTATTTGCATCAGCAGCTGAGTGGGCTTATATTTGCTGCAACTATGTTAGTACGACACTTGGGTTCTCGCAGCGTGGAAAAGATAAATATAGGCTGCTTCCCTGGCACTTGAGCCAGTTTCAAGTGTGAAAAGGCCCCACAGTCTTCTCAGTGGGTATTGGTGAATATGTGCAATGATAATAGCAAAAGTATTCTGAATATCTGGGGCTAATTGCCATTTCTAAAAATATAAGAAGGGTCTTGTGGACTAGGCCAAAGTCATGTCTAGTCCAAAATGGACCCAACCAGGGGTATCTGAGAAACTTACAAAGAGATACAGAAATAATCCCATTCCATGTTTTTTTTCCCCTCAGCAGCTGGTTTTCCAGGCTTGCTGCCTAGGATTCTGAAATCATAGTCATTAAGCCTAGTAGCCACTATTAAACTGATCCTCCATGAATCTGTCCAATTCTCCTTTAAAACTGTCTAAATGGGTAACCATCATCACGCCTGAAGTTAGCAAATGCCAGTCTATGTCATGAAAAACAAAAACATTGAATTCATAGCTCTGTCTTCTTTTACTTAATGAATATACTTCTCATGTGGCTCATGTGTCTTTTAGATTATCTCTAGTTTAGCTTGTTGTCCAAACTGTAAGCTATGGTTGATTGTAATTATGGTTAATCAAAATAAAACAAAGTCATAAACTCTTAAATGAAGTTGGCTTCTTTCCATTTATCTAAGTTAAGAGTTATATTGTTCCTCCAAGGTCAGACAGCACAGCAAGCTGCAATTAATCTGAAATATAAAATAAAGGTTATGGAATTGTTTGGCTTGTTGCTGTATTGAAGAAGGTAGGGAGAACATGCAAAGCTAAAGCTTGTCTAGATTTGTTCTGGTGACATTTACTGGGGATTAACATTATTACCATTAAATCAATTATGAATAGTAACAACATTAATATTATTAATAAAATCCACCAATGAAAAAGGAGGGGAGAATTAAATTAAGACATGTCTTAAATTCCCATTGTTTTATATAAAGATATGTTGATTTTTAACCAAACTGAACACAGCATACGGTAGACATTACAGAAAATTAATACCAATGTATAAAATTAGTTTAGCTAGTTAACTATTTAGAGCAACTAAATTAAAATATAGAATAAAAAGTTATGTCATTAAATCCCAAATTTATGGTACTTTACTAAATTTGTAAAGTGGAGCAAGCAAACTTTCTACAGCTGCTTATTAAAATCAGGCCCGAAGTGCTATCAGCAGCAAAGGTAAGAATGCTTTGGACTCACCGGGAGAGGGACTGAAATATGTAGCCCATCCGATGAAAAGGTAAGTTTACAGAGCAAACAAGGAATTAATTCACTTATTTGCATATTATTTTAGCAAAACATAGGAAAAAACCATCAAATATGAGCATTCTTGCTCCTAAATTTCAGCCCCCCCAAATTGAGAATACTTTGAAGGTTGCAAGACGGGGTTAAGTGTGGTTCTTGTAGGTGCAGATCACCCACCCTGATATAGTGTACTACTCATACAACTCAGAAAAATAATAATCTAACACATGGACATGCTCACCATGTATGAAGCTCAACAAGCTAAGAGTAGTTCCACTTTTAGAGAAACTAATGAATATCCATTATGATATTTTATCTGGCAATATAGCTTTAGGTTGTCAGACAATATATGTCAACAATGCATTCTTGTCACATTCATATACTTAGTCCGTAATATATTATTTATGGAGTAGCTTAAAAAATTTAAGAGATGTGTAAACCTAAATATGAAATGCTCACTTACTTAGAATTGTTAATATATATTTTACAACCACTGTCAATTTAATGCTTTGCACCTTCATCCTACCAATAGAGCTATTAATTTTTAAAATGATTATACAGCCAGCAAAAAAAGCGACAAGACAATTGAAACCTAAATGAGATTTTATTTTTTATTTTTTTTTGTCTGTATGTGTCAAATGACTTTCCTCAGTAGGCTTCAAAGCCAATGGAAAATCGGCAAAAGTGTTTGTTTTATCAGCGAAGGTCTCTGCTTGTTAATTTCACAGCAGAAGCTTCAGGGCTCAACAATGGCAAGTATGGGGCCAGGATTCCTCAGTGCAGAAGTTCATTAATTCAGGAGGGACCAAGGTTAATTTGATCATCAATAAGTGTCAATGAGATAATAAAGTGCTGGGGATTGTTGTTTCTCTAAGCAGATGACACAAAACATTTTAACTTTTTTATTTTATTTATTTTATATTTTATTTTTACCAAGACTTTAGGCCATGGACAAGATTATAATATAATTTTATGATAATATGATTTATTTATAATAACATTATAAATTAAAAACAGAAACAAAAAGTATACCCACAAATGGCCAAATGCTCACTGAAATGTCTTTGTGCCTTTCAAATGTCAAGGGAACAACAGCAAAGTATATCCCCATTAGATGGAGGCCACTACTGAAAAGGCCTTTCTTCTGGTCCACATCCTTGGGGGTGGGACTTCGAGCAGGCCTTCTCCGTTTGGTGGGACAGGAGGGGCAGAACCATATTTAGTAAAGTAGTCCTTGATATAGCCTGGTGTCATACCATAAACCAGGGGTAGGCAACCTTGGCTCTTTTATGACTCGTGGATTTCAACTCTCAGAATTCCTGAGCCAGCATGGCTCAGCATGGCTGGCTCAGGAATTCTGGCAGTTGAAGTCCACGAGTCATTAAAGAGCCAAGGTTGCCTACCCTGCCATATACTATGGCAAATGTAGACAGCATATTAAAAAGCAGAGACATGACCTTGCTAACTAAGGTCTGTATAGCCAAAGCTATATTTTTCCCAGTAGTAATGTATGGCTCTGAAAGTTGGACCATAAGGAAGCCTGAGCGCCAAAGAATTGATGTTTTTGAATTGTGGTGCTGGAGAAGACTCTTGAGAGTCTCTTCGACTGCAAGAAGATTAAATGAGTCAATACTAAAGGAAATCAATCCTGACTGTTTTTAAGAAGGACAGATAGTAATGCCGAAAGTCAAATACTGGTCACCTATTGAGAAGAAAGAACTCATTGAAAAATACCCTGACACTGGGAAAGACTGAAGGAGAAAGGGACAGCAGAGGATGAGATGATCAGATAGTGTCATCAGTGCAATGAACATGAATTTGGGCAAATTCCAGGAGAAAAATGGAGGGCAGGGGAGACTGATGTGCTATAGTCCAAGGGGTTGCAAAGAGTCAGACATGACTTAGCAACTGAACAACCACCATGCCATATTTAGCTTTATAGAAGATAACCAGCATGTTGAACTGCGCTCAGAGGTCAAGTAGAAACCAATGGTAGCTTTGACTTCTTTGACATTCTCCTGTAGAGGTTGCTTCAAGTCTTGAAGCCTACCCACTCTCTTTCTGAATCCAGCACTTGATGGCTTCTGTCACCCTTACTCAGGGTTTCCCCTTCCTTGGGGAGGCGCAAATAGAGACCCAGGAAGAAGCTTTGAGTTACATTGTTACCGTATACAGAATACAGAATAACTGAAAGAGCCTTGGAGGTCTTCTAGTCCAACCCCTTGCCCAAGCAGGAAACTCTATACCATTCCGGACAAATTCTGATCCAATCTCTTCTTTAAAATATCCAGTGTTGGAGCACCCACAATTTCTGGAAGCAACTCATTTCACTGATTAACTCTTCTCACTTCTCACTAAGAAAATTTCTTAGTTGTAGGTTGGATCTCTCTTTGATAAGTTTCCATCTGTTGCTTCTTATCCTGCCCACTGGTGCTTTGGAGAATAAGTCAACCCTCTGTATTTTGTGACCGCCTCTCAAATATTGAAAGACTGCTATCGTGTCTCCCTCAGTCCTTCTATTTGGTAGACTAGACATACACAGTTCCTGCAATCCATCTTTCCCAAAACTTCTTTGTATTGTTTCATTGTTCATTTTGGTATTGGATTTTTAGGGGAAGTGTTTATTAACAAGAGGACTAGTGGTAAAAAGGTTAAGAACCCCTGCCCTAACTAGAGCTTGGCAGCTTAGTTGAGAAGAAACTAGGTAAATAGGGATGTGCCTGTGTGTGTGTGAAAGAGAGAGACAGAGACAGATAGCACGCATTATGACCAGTAATGTTTTGCAGCTACATTTAAATTCATTGGATCTCCATGTATTCCACAACAACCTAATGTGTTTCCATGTTTGGTTGAAAGTGATTTCTGTGTGTGGCTAATTGGTGAGTGGCCATAACCCAGATCAGGAAATGTGTGTCACAGGAGCTTCTTCCTTTCATTTAGCATCTGTCAAGATACAAGTAAAATTAGCTTTCTGAAACCATAAGGCTTTCTTATGTGGACTGTTATTTAACAAACACGGTTAAACTGGCATGAGATAAATTTATAAAGGCTGCCTGCAGTTTTTGTTGAATTTCAGTCCCTGGGATTTTAATCAACAGAAAGAAAAGCCCTCTTCAGAAATAGCTTCTCTATTTTGATTTTTTTTAAAAAAAAATTAAAATATGTCAAACCTCTTCTTCTTCCAGCACAAGTTCTGGGGGTAAACAGGAGAAGGTTATTTTCAAAGCCGTGTTCTAAGGCTGCTCAGCCAGACCCCAATCACAGCGGCAGAGAACAAGTGAGAAGAGTGAAAAGGATTCCCGTCCCCTTTGCATTCTGTTCTGGAAGAAGAGCTTTCAGCCCAGTTCAGAAAAGATGGCCAAGAAACGGAGTAGCATAAGAGGAACTTGTTAGACAACAAAGGAGAACCTAGCAGACGCCTGATCCTGGGAAACCAGCTTGAAGAGGGAATGCACATTCAATTTAGGGACTGCAGGAAAGATATTTGCATTACACATTTCCTGGAAGATATTGCAGTGCCTGATTTTTTATTTTATTTATTTATTTATTTGTATCTGCAAAGCCTGTGGTTTTTTCCTCCTCTTCTATGACCACTTTAAATAACTATAGTTACCACCTAGATACAGCTTGATGCAAAGCACTTTTATGTAAGAAATAAAAGGAGACCGACCTATTGCAAGAAAATCATGTGTGCGCTTCACAAGCCATAACTATAATCCGTAGAGTAGATGTACCCTAGAATGCTCTGTGGGAAGCAAGGGTCTTCCGATTTTTTAATAAAAACATTTGCCTCCTAGGTTTGCATGACAATACACAAGGCAATTGATAAATAAATAAATAAAAAATTTTAAAAACATCCACACAGAAAGCTTTACTTTTTAGAAAATAGTAAGAAAATACCGACAGTATTTCTTTCATTGGAAAGAATTTTCAAAGTCTGCTTCTGGCTTCCTTTCCAACCCATCTATAAAAGTAGGGACAGATTGATCTGATGCACAGTTCATTTGAGGACTTACTAGAAAGAATCAATTAACAAAAAGGGTATTCGCTAAATCAGAAGGCAATAAATGGGCCTGGAGGGGCGTACCAACCTTAGGCTGCTCTTCATATTAATAAACTCCAGCATCAGTTTTACAGATGGTCTAGATCATGTCCTTCTCTACAACTGGTGTAGCAAATTTCAGCCAGAATCCAGGATGTTTTATAGCAGTCTTCCCTATTCTGATGCCCTCTGGATGTGCTGGGATTTTAATCTCCAGAATTCTTAGACAGCATGGGTAAGCATAGGGGGAGGGGGGGAGGTGACATCCAAATACATTGAAGGCATCAAGTTGGTGATGGCTGATTCATGGCATCAGTTTGAAGGAGGCATGCAGGCAGCTAGAAAACCATTCTGTAGAAACACAGAGGCCTGAATAAGATTTGTTGCTAAAAATTATGTTAGCTAATTATCTTTGAGTACTGTACACCAGAATTTCATTTACCTGCTAGTTTGGGAGGGGGACTTTTGAGGGAGGAGATATCACATTACCTTTTTAATACCGTGCTAGAGACTGTACTCCTGCTGAAATATTGAATTTAAGCTTAATTAAAATTAAATTATTTAAATACAGTTCACATAATTACTCTCCACTTGGTTCTGGAAACAAGAAACAAACCCCAAAACACAACATTGCTGAAAATTTTCTCATGTTGCTGCCAAATCTGAGTGGAGCCAAGAAAGATACATGCAGCATGTACATGTAGCACAAAGGCTCCCCACTCCTATTACAGAATCTCAAAAAAAAGAGAGAGAGTGAGAGCGAGCCAGAAGCAGCATACATTCTGGGAACAGCAAAACTAGGTTCTTTTACTAGCCAGGGGTCCTCAACCTTGGCAACTTTAAGATTTGTGGACTTCAACTCCACAAGTCTTCAAAGCTGGCTGAGGAATTCTGGGAGTTGAAGTCCACAAATCTTAAAGTTGCCAAGGTTGAGGAGCCCTGCATTAGCCTGAAGGATTACTGTGTGTCCTTGATTAAACTTTAACCTTTCTGTCAGCAAAATGCAAAAGTCCAGATGAAAAGCTAGGCCTTGCCAAACCAACACTTTGATTTCTGAGCAGGGGGAGCGTTCCATAATTGGGGTGCTTCAGTCAAGAAATCCTGCTACGTCCCCATAAAATGTACTATTACCAATGGGAGGATGCAGATAATAATTCTTTGGTAGATCTTAACATTCTAACTTATAAAGGGAAAAGTGTTTTGATACTGAAGTCTTAAGCAGAAGTATTTTGAAAATAATCATTAACTTCTATTGATATAAAGGTAAAGGTAAAGGTTCCCCCGCACATGAATGCTAGTTGTTTCCGACTCTAGAGGCCGGTGCTCATCTCCGTTTCAAAGCCGAAGAGCCAGCGTTTGTCCGAGGACGTCTCCGTGGTCATGTGGCCGGCATGACTAGACGCCAAAGGCGCACGGAACGCTGTTACCTTCCCACCGGAGTGGTCCCTATTTTTCTACTGGAATTTTTACATGCTTTCAAACTGCTAGGTTGGCAGAAGCTGGGACGAGTAACAGGCGCTCACTCTGCTACACGGCACTTGGCATTTGACCCGCCAAACTGCCGACCCTCTGATCGACAAGCTCAACGTCCTAACCCACTGAGCCACCACGTCCCTTTCTATCTATTGATACAGGCATATACAAAAAGTTTTCCATCCATCCATCCATCCATCTGTCTGAATTAGATTTTTCTTTCTTTGCTTCCTTCGGGATAACCTCATGAATCTCCCAGTATAGTTCCTCTCTGAATTTATTTATTTATAAAATGTATTAACGTCAATCTTGTGAATCTTGCATTTCTGGCATCCTTGGGAGCATTCCAAAGACATCTATATACTCATGGAAGAAGACAAAATAAACTTTGGTCTTAGCTTGAAAATTATGTTTATGCATTTAAGATCGTAGCATGTGTAACTAAAATACACAACACAGAATAACAGATTTGGAAAGGGCCTTGGAGGTCTTCTAGTGCAAACCTTGCTCAGGCAGGAGACCCTATACTATTCCAGATAAGTGGCTCTCCAATCTCTTCTTAAAAACCTCCAGTGATGAAATACCCACAATTTCTGGAGGCAAGCTGTTCTACTGATTGATTGTTCTCACTGACAGGAAATTTCACCTTAGTGCTACTGTAGGTTGGATCTCTCTTGTTTGTTTGTTAAATTTATTTGTTGCCTATCTCACTGTGAGGTCACTCTATAGACAGCTTTCTTTTTTTCTTTCTCTTTGTTAAGCTTCCATCAGTGACTTCTTGGGTTGCCCTCAAGTGCTTTGGAGAATAGGTTGACCCACTCGTCTCTGTGACAGCCCCTCAATTATTGGAAAACTGCTATCACATCACCTAGTCCTCTTCGTACACACACACACACACACACACACACACACACACACACACACACTTCCTATGATTTAAAATTAGAACACATCTGATATATTAAAGGAACAGAACAGAATTATTGTCATGACAAAATAAAAAGAAATTAATCAGACTGAACCTTCTTACTAATTTTACCGATACACATAGCTCCTTTTTTCTAGAGCATCCCTAATGAGAAGAATTTCGGTGAAGAGGTTAGGATTCAGACAACAGCTTCTCAGACTCCAATGCATTTCACCCTGAAGTGACAGACCAATCACTTTTCTTAGAAATGCTTATAAGTGAAAAAGTGACAAGGGAGAGTAAGCAACATCTACAAAACATGGTTATGGTTTTCAAATAACTCAGAGTAAATTTCTTGGGTCCTGAGAGACAGTTCTGACAATCTTCAACTAGCTAGCTTCATGACCATGATTTCCTGGTAGAGCACAGGCCTTGTTGAAAGGTTACAACTCAAGGAAATACCGTACTTCTTTGCCTTTCTGTTTCTCTTGTTGGACTAGGCACAAAATGTTATTGAAAGAATGTTTTATACAAAGAGAGGAAAATAAAAACACAGGAGTCTATCAACGGGCAGTGTTGTTATGTGATGAGGAAATGCTGATCACAGCTGGCCTCCTTTAATAAATGTGCATGCAGCACATTTACTTTGGCGACAGATGTGCATTGTTTTGTTTCATCAAATCATTCTCCTTCATGAAAATATTACCTGTATCCATTCTTGCTGTTTTCTTTTTTTTAATAAAAAAATTATTACAAAATACAATATACGGACTTCAAAATCTCTGTTAATCTCAATCACTGACTGATTTTCCTCACAACACTCCCAAATAAATCTGATATTTTTTACCAGAAACTCTACAAAGCAGTCTTTAAAGAAAGGAGTGATCAGGACATATTTCTCCCCTGAATTTTGAGTGGTAAAGACACTTGTGTTTACATTTGGCTGCCACAAATATCCAAGATATTCCTTACAAGAAAGCTACTAATAATCTTCGCCGCTCTGTAAAATGAAACAAAACTAAAACCAACCAACCAACAAACCAGAACCAGAACGTAGAGACCCCCTCAGCCCCAGGATTTGATCCTGTTTCAATGAACTTCACTTTTTGAGACGCAGCTCTGGTAGAAAACGGGTTCAGGAGCCACTGTTAAAAAACGTCTGTTTTGCCCTAGGGACAATTGCACCAGATTGCTATGGATAAAAAAAAAATACCCGCCTGGAATAGCTGAATTTTTGGGAACTTCCCACTGGAATGCATTTCCTATCTCACCATTCCCAAGGCAGCTGCTAATAATAATAATAATAATAATAATAATAATAATAATAATAATAATAATAATAATAATAATAATAA
>JAKJMR010000116.1:73904-170441 GCA_024449315.1 Daboia siamensis
TTTTTTTTTTTTTATTATTACATTTATATCCCGCCCTTCTCCGAAGACTCAGGGTGGCTTACAAGCTTAGCAGTAGCCTTCATTCTATGTATATGCCTGCTTGTTAGGGCTTTCACACACACACCACGCGGCATTATTACAAAGTCAGCTTATTGCCCCCAACAATCTGGGTCCTCATTTTACCTACCTCGGAAGGATGGAAGGCTGAGTCAACCTTGAGCCTGGTGGGACGCGAACCTGCACTAATTGCAGGCAGCTGGTGTTACTTAAGGAGGCATTAGCCCTCTGCTCCACCAAGGCTCTGATGTAATTTATGTGATACACTTTAAATTGTAAGCCTCGCCGCCATTCCAATTCTCATTAAAGAAATACAACTGTAAAAATGCAGACACACAGGTTGCTGTGCTAAAAATTGCTGCCCCAGCCAAATCCCCCAAACAATGTATATATTACTTTCAAACATCTTTCCATATTCTGCCTGGGATCACTAAACAAATGGTTCAAGATAAATCATGAGCTGACCATGGCATCCAAGTGATTTGAAATATGTGCAGTAATAAAAGATCTGGTGTGTGTGTGTGTGTGTGTGTGTGTGTGTGTGTGTGTGCACACAAACCTCCAAATACAAACTTCAAAAAGGAAGAAGCTGAAATGTCTGTCTCTTTATGATGGTTGTTTATATATATATATATGTTTGTGTAAACGCATACTTGTATATATAGTTCTGTGTCTATATATACACGTATTACCGTGTTTCCCTAAAAATATAAGCCCTACCGCAAAAATAAGCCCCAGTTAAGACCCTGCCCACCCGCCTGCCTCTTCCCTTTCACTCCCCTTCCGAGCCAAACTGCTGGCGCTCTCAGCCACCTGGCCCTCTTCGCAGCTCTGCCCACATAGCCCACATAGCCCACATAGCCACCAAAGTGGCAGCCAGAACCGCAAGGGTTGAGGAGGGTGCTGAAGCGAGCAGGTGCTGTTTCCCCACTAGAGCCAGAATGCTGCCACGTTTCAGTAGATGCCGACCTTCCCTCCAGCAGGCCTGGGCAGCTTGCTGGAGAGAGATGAGCCCATTCAGTGCCTGGCGCCCTGGCGGGGGGGGGGGTTGCCTTGCCACCTGCTTTCCAGCTCCGCCACATTTCTCCACCACTGCAGAGCTGGAGAACTTGCCACACCACCACCCAGATGCCCTCACTTCTCCCAAGCATTTCTTCGCTAACCTGATTTCCAGCTCCGTTGCATTTCTCCATCGCGTTTCTCTGCCACTGCATGCAGGGAAACAAAAGAAGTTTGTGGGACTAAAAAAATAACTTCAATCAGACCTTCCAACTTCTCACAAAAACAAAAACAAAAAGATCTTGTAAGGTTGGAAGGTCTGATTGAACCTTTTTAGTTCCACAAACTTTTGTTTTCTTGCATCCGGCGATGGAAAAATGTGACAGAGAAACGCAGTGGAGCTAGAAATCGAAGAAATGCTTGGGGGAAGTGAGGGCATATGGGCGGTGGTGCAGCAAGCTATCCAGTTCCACAGTGGCAGAGAAATACGATGGAACTGGAAAGCAGCTGGCACGTGGGGCAGATTGGGGGGGGGGAATCTGCCAAGTCTCATGGCAGCAGCACTGGTGCACGTGAGCAACCAAAAGCAGCCACAGAACAAGTGGGCGGTGTGAGAGGCCTGAATACAGAAGCCTATGGCACGGTAAGCGGGACGCATGGGGCAGATCCCTGCTCACCTGCCAAGCTTCACGGCAGCAGTACTGTCCTGCTGCAAGTGAGCGAAAGCAGCTGTAGAAGAAGTAGGCTGGTGGCCATGTGGGCCACTGCCATAAGGCAAGACAGGTGTGTGGGGGACATCCCCCCCCAAATAAGAGCAAATGCCTCTTTGGGAGGTAAAAAAAAAAAAAAGACTGGGTCTTATTTTCGGGAAAGCACAGTATATCTCTGTGTGTTATGTATACATATACATACACACACACTTTTCCAGAATTCACAGAGGTGTCTTGCAGCAACACAAAGATCCCATTTAACCCCACCTTCCAGCTCAGTTTGCTCTTCTCCTGCAGGCTCTATAGACAGAACAAGAGCATTTTCACAGCCTTCCTGAATTGTATCAGGTGAATATTGAGTAAATCTCTGAAGGAGGAAAGGGAAGGAGCTGCCACTAAGAAACTTGATTTCTAGGCCCTCTCCCTAGCAACCTCAGCAAAGGGGATATTTAACAATCCTTGTTAAGAGAAACATATCAAATGAGCCATTCTTTCTTGGAGGAAATTGTCTTGATGATATTTGGAATTAAGCCACGTAGGGGGTTATCTGGGTCCTCATTTAACCTACCTCGGAAGGATGGAAGGCTGAGTCAACCTTGAGCCTGATGGGACTCGAACCTGCACTAATTGCAGGCAGCTGGTGTTACTTAACGAGGCATTAGCCCACTGCTCCACCAAGGCTCTTTATATTATTAAATATATAGGGCTGCATTAAGAGGACCCTTCCATATTTGCAAAAACATCTTACAGGCTGCAAGTATTGGAACCCAGAACCCTTTGAATTATTTCCACGGGCAAGACAGTAGCATGAGTTCTCTTGGACATATTTTAGGATACATTCAGAGTGTATGTTCTCATTCAAATGTGACCTCAGCAAATTTCTATCCTTTCCTAATTACAATAATCCTACATCATCCTTGTTAAAGTTAAGAATTATTTAGTTTTACATTTGTCATTTGTGGGATAAATGAAAGCTAAACTCTTCCTGCTCAGTATCGAAAGACTGAAAAGAAACTAGCTATCTCTGTTGTATGTCATTAAGCGTTGCTGGTTCTTCCACATGAAAATTGCAAGAAAGTAAACAGTTTCATTTTGTGTCATTTCATTATGTGTGAAATAATTTCATTATGTGATTTATTTTCAAGGAGGGGAGGGCACTTTACAAAGTTTTTTTAATAATATCAAAAAAACAACTAGAGTACCACTTGAACACCATCAGCACTGAAAAAAATCACTATCAGTCAATTGCAAAAGGCAGCTTTACTTGGAATAACTTTACAGTACATCCTGCAATGATATATTTAACGTCAAACATCATCATCTGCTGATCCCACATCCTTGAGAAAAACGCAGTAAGTGGATAAAAATGCCAATTCCAGTCTAAACAGCTGGCTGACTTTGTGACCAACCATAATGACTTGATAGGTAAATAAAAAGGCCAAATCCAGTTTAAACATCTGACTGACTGTTTGACAAACCATAATAAAAAGCTTTTTGAGCAAGTTGGATAGTTTGTACCAGGGACATTTTCATTGTCAATAGAAAAAGCAGCATGTAAACTTTAATATGCTTCTCATCACAGATGGGTAAGCAAAGCATTCAGTAACAATGGGTACATTTTTCAGTGAAGACAGCCATGAAGTTTCTGTGCAAATGTTGCTTGTACAAATAATCTTTGTTTTTTTCCCTTTCTTTTCAGAATGAATACACACACTCATACACACCTACTGTGGACAAAGATCCTAATCCAGTGTTTCTCCACTTGGCAACTTCAAGATATATGGACTTCATCTCCCAGAAATCCCAAGCCAGCCATGCTGGCCAGTTTGAGAAACACTGTCCTAGTCCCAGTGCTATTTTTGTAAAAGAAAAAGGTGCCGGAACTCACACATGTCATATAACCCGCCTTGCCTACCCTACAAGGTTCCATCCAAAAAAGGTGCCGGAACTCTGTTCTGAGCGTTCTATGAGAAAAAAAGCCCTGCCTAGTCCCATCTTCACAGCTCTAAACGAGAGAAAAAGTCTATCAAAGATGTTGGGAAGCTACCACCACAGCCAATGAGGCAAGCCAATAGCAGGATTCCATATTAATTGGTTTTCTATGTCTCTAGTACAGATACTTGTACGTGGGGTCTTCTGTGTTAACATGATGGCTGAGTATTATATGAGTTAACATGATGGTCGAGTATTATAGGAGTTAACACGATGGCCAAGTATTATAGGAGTTAACACGATGGCCAGGTTTTATAGGAGTTACAGTCAAAACATCTGAAAGGTTGAGAAAGGCTAGCTAGGTTTTCCTCTAGACCCAAAACAGGAAAACTTTTTTCACACAGGGCTGCAGTTCCCCCTTCTGTCCTGCCATAGAGGCACAGGAGCATGTTGTGTCATTGTTACATCACCAGAGGAATGAGAGAAGTAACATTTTCAGAACCATTTTCCCCTATTTTGGGGACTTTGTAGGTTTTTTTAAGAATTCCCAAGTTTTAAGGCATTCATTTCATTCTTAGCCTTTTCACGCCCACTACTACTCCAAATGAAAAAAGGGGTCTAAAATTTGGGATCTGCCCTTTTTGGGGCCACACATGGCCATGGGTTAGCTATGTTTATATTAGATGATGGATTCTTCCTTAATTCTTGTGCAGTTAGAAGGAAAACCGCAGACAATACATGCAACAAAAGGAACATAAACTGTTGTCTTTGTGGTTTGATGGTGATGCATCATTGAAGACTAAGAATAGAGACAGGTTGGATGTGTAATTTGAGAGATGAAATATTCAAGAAGAGTCTGCGATACATGCTGTCAACAAGCATTGCACTATTTTATCTGTTGGGGCCAGTTATTGGGTTTGCAAGCCCCTGTGTAAAAATCACAAGTCAGTTAGAAAATCATTCTTTCTGCACAATGTTACATACCCACTTAGAGGTCTTGATTTCCTAATTTCAAAGAACTGAGTTCCCGTGTGGTTATATCTGGATTTCATTTATTAAGACAAAGTGATTGCAAAATGACGAAAGCAAGAGTACATGTGTAAGATTCAAACAAATGAATTTGTCATAATCTTTTTAAGAAATACAAACCATTGAATATAACTAGGAAAAATAATTTAATTCATTTGAAGCAGTCACTAGGCACCACCAACTCATTCTTTGTCCATACCTTTATACCACAATCTTCAGTATTAAATGCAACTATCCATGGAATGCACACACACAAACACACACTGTTTGGGGCTAGTACTTTGCTTCAGTAGTATTGTCTTCCTTGATAAGGTATGTTTCAAAATTTTCTTTCACCTTGGTTCTTGACTTAAGACTTTTGGCCATAACTTTCTTCCTGATGGGCCTAAGAAATAATCTAGGGCTATAAAATCATTCAAAATGTCTTCCCTTCCAAAGAATAATGTTATAAGCAAAGTATTACTCCTAAAAAAATAACGCTTTCACCTTTCAGAAGGCATTATGAAACTTTTGAGAGTTATTCAGATTGTCTCTGAATGCTCTATTTACATATAGATGCTTTTCTAACAGCATCTTTGGAAGTGCTATCCAAATTGCTACAATTATTGAAAATTATAATTTGTCTCCAGTCTAAATCCAAAGTGGATTTCGTAAGGGGCTATTTAAGCCATTAAGTTCAACTTTCTGCTCAGAGCTGGAATCCAAATCAAAGCATCTCAGCCAGATGGCTGCCTGGCCTCCCCTTGATTATTTCCAATGAAGTAGGTACTACAATCTCTCTGAGTCAATTAGATTGTGGTTTGAACTGTTCAGAAATTTTATCTAATACTCAAAATCTATCTTCCTATAATTTAAATCCACTGTTTTGTGTCTTGCACTCTGCAATGAGACCTTTTTCTACATGAATGTGCTTTCTGACATGTCTTTGTTGCCTTTTCCTGAATCTGTTCCGACTTCTCAGAATCCTATTTAAATTATGGTGTTGAGAATTTGAGTAGATATTTGAGCAGGGTTCTGATGAAAGTAAATTAGAGTAGAATCATTACATTCTGTGATTTGGAAACTAGTATTTATGCAGCCTAAAAGTGTCTTTGCCTTAGCCAAATCACATTGCTGACATATTTAGTTTGCAATTAATCATTATTCTAAAACCTTTTCTGCAAGTATTATTGTAGTATTATTACTGTAACAGTGCAGTAAACATAAGAATATAAGCAGTATCGTGCTGATTGGACCCCTGGCCCATCCAGTCCAGCAGCATGTTTTCACAGTGCCCAATCTACTGCCCACGGAAATCTCCAGGCAATGACCTTCAGAGACAGAAACACTGGCATCAAGGCTAATAGCCATTGATCGCCATGGCTTCCATGAATTGGTTCATCAACCACATCACATGGTATAAGAATACATATCACCTATTTCTACTGCTACAATATATTGCCCTTGCTGCTGCTGCATTGTTACCCCAAAGAGCCAAGCTGATCAGATTGGAACCAATTCTGTTCAGGCGAGATAGGGAATAGGAGCATTCTAATACGAGAAAACAATAGGTATAGTCCACAGGTCTGCAACCCATGGCTCCGGAGCCGCATGCGGCTCTTTCAGCCATCTCCTGCGGCTCCCAGTCCTCTGCTATGTGTAGTCCAAAAAAAAAAAGTTCAACCAATCAATTCAAATATGCAGAGTAGGTGCATATCTCGCCTTGGCTCCACTCTTCAGTCAAACCCTGTTCTGTGCATGTGCGCATGTGCGCATGTACGCGCATGTGCACACATTTTTGCGGCTCCCAGTTTTTTCTTTTGTGAGGGAACCGGTTCTGAGTGGCTCTCTCACTGTTTCAGGTTGCTGACCCCTGATATAGTCCATTGACTGAGTAGAACAGAAGAACAAAGCTTAAAATTTAAAAGCTTTATTTTGTATATATATAAAGGGCTTAACTTGTGTGTTCTGTTGTAGCCAGATTATCTTTATAAATATGAATTCTTTCTTGTCTGCAATAAGGCAACTTATCTTGCAGTACTGAGTCCTTAGCACTGTTGCTATCAAGTTCCTGAAGGAAGGGTTGGGTTCATCAAAGGTAGATATTGCCTGCCTGAGGTCTGACATTCGATGTACCATGATCGCAAAAAAAAAGTCTAATAGCTATTCAATCTCCAGCATCAGTTACAATCTCTTATGTGCTTTTAGAGCTACCCACTTGGCATTCCAAAGGCCATGGGCAACATCTCACACTTGAGTAATCTCATAAAGCTACAGAAGTGTTGGAAAATACAGCAACAGCACTTTTCATTCCTTGTTATTCCTCAAGTCCTCTTGATTGTCTACTAAATTATCCACTCTCTCCCATTTTCCTTAACCAATAAGATTAATAGCTCTTTTTCAAAAAACAAACAAAAATAAAGGATACTGCAGCATCTTCATGTAATTCTGTATTGCCTGAAGCCAGTCTGGGATCATCATGGAAGCCTTGTAATTTGGCACCGACGGCACAGAAGGCTGCATAAAATGAGACAGAGACAAGTTGGGAGAGGTCATTATTTGAGGGAGACAGCCAAAACTGTTTTAGTTGAATAGAGAAGAAGAGCTGAACTGTAATGTGAAAGAGCTAAAATGAACCTCTGCTAATGGAGATCCTGTCCCTGTATTTTATCAGATTAAGACCCACTGAGCAAAGTGGGATTTATTCCCAGGTAGGTGTGCAAATGTGCAGCATGAGCATTGTCTGAAAAAAGACCTAACTTGCTAAGGATTTGTCTTTCTTTAGTTTCAAGCCAGCTTTGCCAAATTAAGGCATAACCCACAGAAGACTATTTGCCATCTTTCAACATCCTCCCGGCTCCAAACCTCAGAATATCCAAACAGCTGTTCATCCAACTAAAGAAAGAAGCTCCTTCTGAGATTCATATGTCATAATTCTGTGCTAGCAATTGACAAGAGAAGAAAAACAAAGGGACATTGTCTATTAACAAATAGTGTGTTGAGCATCTAAAGCAGAAGCAAGCAGTCCAATTTTTTTGGCATAAAAATATCAGGCAAGAATGAAGAGTGAATCTTTAAAGAGCAACTTAGAAACAATTATCGTATCTGCAAAATACAATAATTAAGATTGTATCTGTACAGACTCATAATTTCATATAGGTATACAAAGCATAATAGTTTTATCTGTCTGGACGAGCCTGTTCCTTTAAATGTGATGCTAACCTCCAAATATTTACAATGTGTTTCCGCTTTTTGTATGCATTGTCCCTTATTATCCAATCCTCTTCGCCCACTGCACAAGGCTTTGTTCAGGAGGGCTTTCAGGAAGACTTGCTCATATTTCTCATTTTCAAACATATTCCTAGATACACGGTCCACCACTGACCATATTGGCTGAGGGTGATGGGAATGGTACAAATATACTTGGATATTATCAAGTTGGGACGGCTGTATTATATTCATCACATCGATACAAGTACTTTGGCTGGTGGGGCAAGAAAGGCAAATATCGAGAGTCTGGTTTATACTGATAAAAGTTGCTGGTGACTTTCTTCCTTTAGTAGTCACATATAGTAATCAATATAAACGACGTAGATGTACTTGTTGACTGCCAGTCACTATCCCAGCAGCATGGTTTATAAGTAGACCAGTATTTTCCCTTAGTCTTTTAATTCAAGGGTGGATAGGTTCTGCCCTGTGTCTCTGTGATTCCCCTCATGTCCCTTTTTTGCAGACCCCAACTATATCGGGGGGGGGGGAGGGGAGGAGGAGGTGTCTGCCAAAAATTAGCAGTTGTTGCCAATTAAGCAAAAAGCACAATAAATCACTTATATGCAGCTTACTGCATTTAAAAACAAATTATCACACAAACGAAACCTGAACAAAAGCAGACCATCTTCACTAACTTAGGATAAGCACTGAAGAGCCGATACTGAAATGAATTACTGAGGCCATTGGATCTCTCCATAGATCTCTCCTACTTCACTTGCTTTAATTGGGTTTAGGTAAAGGTAAAGGTTCCCCCGCACATGCGTGCTAGTCGTTTCCGACTCTAGGGCCGGTGCTCATCTCCGTTTCAAAGCCGAAGAGCCAGCGTTTGTCCTAGGACATCTCCGTGGTCATGTGGCCAGCATGACTAGACGCCAAAGGCGCACGGAACGCTGTTACCTTCCCACCGTAGTGGTCCCTATTTTTCTACTTGCATTTTTACGTGCTTTCGAACTGCTAGGTTGGCAGAAGCTGGGACGAGTAACAGGTGCTCACTCTGCTACGCAGCACTCGGGATTTGACCCATCAAACTGCCAACCTTCAGATCGACAAGCTCAGCATCTTAACCCACTGAGTCACTGAGTCCCTTTTAATTGGGTTTAGAATATATTAATTATATAATATAAACCATCCTGTCTTATCTTCATTTTCAAGAGTGCCTCTGGAACCCAATGGTCCTGTGGCCTGTTCCCATGTACCTAGGAAAGAAAACAAGCTAAACTGGCATGGTAAGAGTATCCTGCGAAGCTGACAAGGATGCTAAGAAATAATCCCACCAGTTTGCCTTACATTAAATTGGTATTGTGAAACTGGTTGTGTCCAACATGACATCCATTTTATGAACAAGCCCACCGTCATGCAACCATGCTGTGAGGCCTTATTGTCAGATCCACTGACTCACAAAGATGGCTTTGTCTTGCTTGAGATTTCCATGTAGCAGATGTATTGCAACTAGAAAATTAGTTTTGTTTGCTGCAACATCATTCTGTATCTCTTTATCACAGTTCTTGTACTTGCTGCTTACAATAGAGACTTTGTTAAAAGAAAAAGACAACATGCCATCCATAAACTGAGTCCCCCATTTTCCCTTTAATTTGCTCCTACAAGTAAAGCAGAGAAAAACATGCTTCTATTGCCCAGACAAATGCATTTTCAAAAATGCCAAGATCCTGATTTGGCCACTTGTCAGTTTCTCCACTGGTATAATATATGCTTCCTATAACACAGCAAGATTTTCCAAGTCTGGTTCCCATCACCAGAGCAATGCCACAGGAAGAAAACATAATCCAGCAGACTGTTCCCAGCAATGCTGTCCTTGCCTATAGCTGCTAAGACACAAGAGGAAGTAATGAAGAACCCCCACCCAAGGCTCTTCTTCAGCATTTGGGCTTACAGACAGAACAGGTGGCTGGAAGGGATGCTGTCTCTGAAGGGTATCCATTGCAAGTGTTTCCATCCTTTGATTGCCAGCTGTTTTGTCAATCATCAGAACTCTCCAGTCACAGGTCACGTGATACAGAATCAGGATGGCAAATAGAAAGGAGATGACACATAAAGGCAGCACCTGCTTGGATAGCTTTCACTTACTTAAGCCAGATTCTTATCCCTTCATAGCCAAAGGGAAACCTAGCTGCAAGAACCTTGCCCCATAGTACTCTAATTAGAAAATGTCACTAATGGCTTTTTCTTTCAGATGACATATACCAGAGACACTGCAATTTGGTACTTGTTTTATGTTCAGAGTTGGGACAGCACAGTAATTAGGTGTTAGGTGTTAACTTGCACTGGAAAGGGTAGGTTCAACCTCAGCAACATCCACAGGCTCTCCCTGCTTTTGCCAGAATGATGAAAACAGTGTAATATCATAATCTCCACCATTTTGAATATGAGTGGCATTGTGAAATATATGCAGGGCTGGCATCATAACATTGCATTTGTCACTCTGCCTCACTCTGCCTGCCCTCACCCCCAGTCAATAGGACTTTAGTTCTCCCTAGAGAAACAAGAAATAAGCTGAAAGACCTCAGTAGGTTAGGAATAGATTGTCATGGAGAAAATCTATTTGAAAGCAACTTGATGACTCACAGGACCTTGAAGATCCAGCAGCAATAAACAGTTTCTAGAGGCAAGGAACCTGTTGACTGAGAAATACTGCTGAGCCAAATCTCCATTAATCTTGCCCACGTGTCCAATGGCAAGAGATGTTGGGAACTGTAGTTTTGCCAATTCTAAAGTGCCAAAGTTGTGCGCTCCTGGTGTAGACAAAGTTAATCTGCCTTGGTATGAAGCAGTGACTAGTGTGACAGGTGAGTAATGCAGATATTCAGAGTGAGAAAACCACCTATTTGTAAGTTAGTATAAGCTTCTAATTCCATCCTGTTAAATCCAACATCTTGACACTTCTCAGCAAAGTGGTGCTTTTCCTGCCAAATTCAGCTGCTGTGCCACTTGTGATTTCATTCCATCTTGCTTATCACAGAGCTGCAAACTTTCACAAATGTTCCTGGCAATAAGGAACTAGACTGCGCATTTTCAAACAGCGAATAGCTGCTCAAAATAAGCCCTTGGTATAGAAATGCCCAGGTGACAATTAACTGTTAGCACTTTTGGTTGCAACTACAGATATTTCCTCCAGGGGAAAAAATGAGCAGCTGTTGCACTATATTCATATATGCCTCAAGGGTTTATGAAAGCAAGTACAGCTAAGGCTGAGAGACAATTAGCCCTCCACAAATAAAAGGATTCTGAATCTTGAATAAGTAGGGCTCAGTTATTTTTCAGGCAACTTTCTACCTTTGAGGCTGAACAGAGAAATCTGAAACATGTCAATAGCTTTCAGAATCCAGAACAAGATTTCAGTAGTTACTAGACACTTTTTTATTTCTACTTAGCTCATTCCTATAGGTAGCTCCCCCCTCCAAGCCCAGTTGAGCTCACTACCAGTAAACTCCATGTACACTTCTATATAATTTTCTCAGTAATAATTTGGCAGTGATCTATTCTCCCCACCCTCAATTATCCTCTGGGATAATTTTTGACTTCACAGTCTACTTCCCAAGTCAACCAGGTCTGACTATTTCTGCCTTTTTCCAAGTTTCACCAAAGTTAACCCATTGCTAATAAAATTCCCAGCATACACCATTATAGAACAGCCTGCCTCCAGAAGTGGTGAATGCTCCAACACTGGAAGTTTTTAAGAAGAGACTGGACAGCCATTTGTCTGAAATGGTATAGGGTTTCCTGCCTGAGCAGGGGGTTGGACTAGATGACCTCCAAGGTCCCTTCCAACTTTATTATTATTATTATTATTATTATTATTATTATTAACATCATCATCATCATCATTATATTTCTTTTCTTGCAAAAAGAAGCAGGGAAGATAAGTTCTAGCAGTAATACCTATCTACCCCATCTACCCCTGCGGAAAGTAGTAGTAGTAAAAAGTAGAAAAGTAGAAATAGTCATATAAACAAGAAAAGAAACCTTCATGCACCTCGGCCAGATGGTTGTAGAAAACAAAGACTCGGGGTGTGGGGGGAAGCCATAACTTACTTTTGTAAGGAAAGCAGCACTCCTTATAGCCTCCACCATCTCTCTGCCCGAAGGGTGGACCTTCGCCACATGTCCCCACATTCTCTCCCAGGTCTGCCCATCAATTGGAAAACCGCTCTTGTTGACAAGGAATACTGCTCCTCCATCTTTATCCTCCTCTTCCGAGCCCCCATTGTTGGCAGTACTGAGCGTCCGAGTGTGGGAGCTTCTGGAACGGCCTCCTTTGTCTCCCTTGGGGTGGGAATTGTGAGCAGCTTTGGAGCCGGAGCCAGTCATTGTGAGCTCTAAAGGAACCAGCAGTCCGACAGAAGACAGACGCTGGTCAGTGTCCCGTCAAGCAAGCCTGCTCCATTCTGCCCCCTGCTCCTGCCGAATGAATGAGGCTGGCATGAAATTGCTTGCTAGCAGCCACCAAGCAGGTGGTGGAGAGCTTGTTCCTTATACAAGCAGAATCTACAAAGACACAAGGAGTGGAGAACAACATGGTATCAGCAGCAGCAAGCAGCCAAGCTCAACCTTCCCACCAAGTGCCTTCCAGCCATGCCAAACTACAACTTCTATTATCCCCAGGCAGTACTGTGTAGTGGTACAATCCAGGGTGGCTGGGGATGATGAGCACTGCAATCAAAGACATATGGAGAGCATCAGGTTGGAGAAGACACAGGGTTAGATAAAGCAATCCATTTTCAGAGACTTTGCAGGGATGATCACATTCCCTCCTTAAGTGTGTTTTTTATTTCATTTACCAACATTTTAAAACCACCCATCTCCCTCATAAACCTCGTTTGGTTTACATGCTACCAGGAATCATCTACTAACCGAATGAGCAAAACAAAACACGGCAAGCCTCGCCACCGCCGCAACTCCACTCCCAACTCCCAGCAAGGTTAATAGTAACCAAAGCTTAGGATGGATGCTGCACGCTGTGTACTTGCAGCTGAGGTCTTTGACCCGATTAAGCGGGTGGTGTGAACCCAGCCACCGGGTATCCTGTTATCAGCTGGAAACAGCAAGCGATAGAAAGGCCTTTCTCAAAGCCCCATTTTACTCTATTCACTTGTCAAACAAAAGGATACTAGAAGAGCTCGCTCTTCTACAGCAATCCTCAGGCTGCCTCTCAGCAGGGGGCGACAGCAGCCAGCCAAAAAGCCTCTCTTTTCAGTCTGAGAAATGTCTCACAAAAGGAACGGGACGCCTCGCTATTGCGGGCTAGCGCTTAGATTTCGAAGATCGGAGCCTCGCTTAATGCGAATCGGCCACGCACAGAGGACATTGCCGCCACATCCCTGCTCAGCTTTTGGTTGGGACCCACAAAGGAAAACACACACACATATATACACATACACAGAGAGAGTCCTGAGGGGAGATTCCAATAGCTCTGTGCGCATTCCCACGTTCATCACCCTACTCCTTATTGTTCAGAGACTGGAAAGCTGG
This sequence comes from Daboia siamensis, assembly GCA_024449315.1. NCBI lineage: Eukaryota > Metazoa > Chordata > Lepidosauria > Squamata > Viperidae > Daboia > Daboia siamensis. The sequence continues at coordinate 87,368 of JAKJMR010000116.1, forward strand.
AAAGCTCAATGGCGTGCAGCAACCAGGGTCGGACTGCTGTAAAGAAAACGCAAGCACGCTTCCAATATCGTTTTGACAACCTCCAGGCGGGACGGTTTGGGTTCTGGAATACGCGCGTGTGAAACGAAGCCAAGTGTGTGTGTGGGGGGGGAGGAGGGGGGTCTGGCTGGCTGGCCCAGCCACTGCAAGGCTTTTCTTTTTCTCAAGGAAAAAAATTCTCCCCTCCATCGCCCTCTCGGCTAGGAGGACCCCACCCATTCTCCCGTTCCCGCTGCGCGGCCGCTAGTCTTACCCGATCGCCAGAGGATTCATTGCACCGGAGCCTCTCCAGGCGGCTGCGGCTGATGCTGCTCCTGCAGCTGACTCCGACGCCTTCGCCTTAGTCCATGTTCCATGATCAAATGTTACTCTCTGACATGTAACCATGTTACCCGGCAGCTGCCGACATTCGGAGCGTGCCCATTGGGCGCCGCAACAAAGAGGGGCGGACTTAAGGGAGTCGGGAAGCAGCTCATAGAGGCGTTGCACACTTCTGATTGGTCGGAAGCTCGGCAGGCTAACAAGGCCAGCCCGGGAAATCTAATCGGTTAGCATCTCAAACCCCTCAGTCCTGTCAATACGAGCTTGGACAGGGGGCTCTCCTCAGGAAGTAAGAATTTATGTGTGATATTGCACCCCATGACGTACATCAATAGTTAAGTAAACTATTTTATATCCCACTTTTTATTCTTTTATGGATAATTCATCTGAATCCTTCAGTATATATTCTTCCCCCAGAGATGAAGCGGGGGGGGGGGAGGGGGGCGCTCTCGGCCTTTTGGAAGTGCCTGAAGACCTAGTTCTGCTGACTCCCTTGGGGCCGTAGAGGAGCAGGCTCTCACGGGGCTCGTTAGAGCCTTAAAGATTCTTCCCGCCTTTTTAATTTGAATTACTGTATTCTTGTTTCAAATGCCTCCTGATGTAGCATTTATATACAGCTTTTGTTTCAATGTCTTGTACGCTTCCAGAGTAGCTCTGAGAGACCAGCAGTTTCTAAATATGGTTTATATATACATAGATTTGCATGCAGTGGATATTTTAACACATCCCTGTTAAAAAATGCCAGTTGGTTTTTTGTTTTTGTTTTTTGAGATGTAAAAAAAATCAGACCAAGAAAAATTATTTCAAAATGTTTTTCACCTTTAATATAACATGAGCTGTACAATTGAGTTGAAAAAGAAACTGAAATCTTTAAGGGGGAAAAATAAAATACTAGAATAATGTGGCTGCATACTGGTAAGTGTGTGCATACCCTCTTATAAATAGGGATATGTGTGTTCAAACTGATGTTAAATAATAGCCATTATACTCCTGCCCTCAATTAAAGTGAGTCTGATCAAACTTACATCAAGTTTAGCTACTCTACCAGTAGTAGGATCTTTCTGACATTTACTCACTTGCCTCTTACATCAAAAGCCATGGTTTTCCAAGGACATTGAAGGCATGGTCTTACAATTGATGAATAAAGAAGAAAGCTAGTCCGAAAGGCTACCAAGGGCCCTACAGCAACATTAAAGGCGCTGCAGAAATATATCTGGACTGGGGTAGGATGGCACAATAGAAGCTTTTTCTTACAAAGAAGAACCTCCAAGGCCAGCTACATTTTGTAAAAACCTACATCAAGTCTGACAAAGGGATGTTGGAAAATGTCTTATGGTCTGATGAGACCAAAGTTGAACTTTTGGGCCATAAAAGTATGCTTGGTGCAAAAAGAGCACTGCACATCACCAAAAGCACATGATACCTGCAATGAAGCATGGTAGCAACAGCATTATACTTTGGGACTGCTTTTCTTTAGCTGGAACTGGGGCTTTAGTCACGGTGGAGGGAATTAGGAATAGTTCCAAATATTAGTCAATTTTGGTGCAAAACTTTAAGGACTCTGCTAAAATGCTGAAGATAAAGAGAAATTTCACCTTTCCATAACAATGACTCTAAACAATTTCAGTTTGTTCTTCACTTTAATTGTACAGTTTATATGTTATATTAAAGGTGTGCGTGTGTGGGGGGGAATCTGAAGTGATTTATCTTGGTCTGGTTTATTTTTACATCTCAAAACCCTGGCATTTTAACAGGGTGTGGGGACTTTTTATATCCACAGTATATGAGTGTGTAGAAAGTGTGTGTGAGAGTGTGTCTATGGAGATTCTCAGTCATCCGGGTCATGGTTGTCCCAAAGGTGCTTTTTCAAGAGTCAACTGGACTTTGTTTTTCTTTGAAGATATTTCGTTTCTCATCCAAGAAGCTTCTTCAGGTCCGACTGGATGGTAGGGAATGGAAGGATTTATATTCCTTGCAGCCAGCTGATCATTTGCATTCTTTTAGAGAGTCATTGAGGCTACTTGGGGGTTTGTCTGTGTCCTCAGGATCACCTGAGTAGTGCATATGGGTATGGTGCCTTCTTGGAACTGCTGAAAGGAGAGATAGCAATATATGTGGTAGCTACAACTCTAGTTATACTGTGTATCATCTGCTTCTTCTGTTTTCTAGCCATCTTAATCCATAAGAAGGAAAGGTGGAATATTTGGTGGGGGGGAGGTAGCATTAGAACTTGTTCTTTTTAAAGCATCTTGAGAGTAAATCCTGTTGTGCTCAGCATTTTTAGTAGGCATATTTTTGGTAATATAAGTGCACTAATCCTTTCACCTATAGCTCAGAAGTCCTAACATTCCAGAAATAACTTGAACTAGTGTTCATTTTCACTAAAAATCTTTTTATGTTACGTTTCAATCCCATAATATGTTCAGCTTTAAGGAAGGGAAGACATCTGTGTATGAAGATAAAATTGATTAGTAGCAAATGTACAACCCAATCTCTAAACAAACTTAATTTTCCATAGTGTTGTTATGTACAGCTATAAGTAAAATACCAACTTGCTTGCAGGAATAAACTACTAGACATTCAGCTGTTACATGTTTGTAATTCACCATGGTCTCAATGCACAAATGTGCTCTGTACTGGAGGTTTCACGCTAAGAAAAAAAGAAAGATATTGCTAGATATAAATAAACATGGAATTCATATTATTACACAAAGGGCAGAAAAAGGCACCCATTAAAAAATTAAGTTCTGCTTTTACTCCAGAGGTAAGCAAGTCATAGGTCATGGAGTAGCTGGCAACATTCTGAACTGTCATCCAACTGTCTTTCCCACAGGAAACCACCAACTGAGTTGAACTGTTGACCTATTATCTGCTTATCTGTTCCTGCTAGTACTCTAAGACAGGGCTCCTCAACCTTGGCAACTTTAAGACTTGTGGACTTTGCTGGCTGAGGAATTCTGGGAGTTGAAGTCCACAAGTCTTAAAGTTGCCAAGGTTGAGGACCCTTGCTCTAAGATATCGCTAACAAGAAAGGGGAAGAAAACTTTTAAGCAATTGCAAGCCAATTTCAGCACAGCATCACCTAGATGCCATTTCTTGCAATAAATCCAGAGGAAGACAATTTTTTAAATGTCAATATAAAGTGAAAAATATGGGATTAAAATTACACAAAAAAATCATCAAATTAATGACAAAAGATAGAACTATCAGCCTTAGTCTTATCTAATATTTCTATTTAAAACTTCCAAAGTTAAAATAAATAACAATGGAGATAGTGGACATCCTTGTCTTTTTCCTTTTCTTATGTTGAAATTCTCTGTATAATCTCCATTTACAATCATTTTTGCTGTTTGTGATATATTGCTGTAATTATATTTATAAAGTTTTGTCCAAGTCCATTGTTTTTAGTTGTTGAGTCATAAATTGCCAGGAAACGTTATCAAATGCCTTTTGAGCATCTAGAAATACTAAATCTTTTCAGTCTCACCACTATTATTGAAGTAAAGATTTTATAGTCCACATTTAGTAATATCAGTCTGTAACTTTTTATCTGTGTCTGAGTCCTCTTTTGGTATCAAAGTAATATTTGCTTCTATCCATGTGTTTCGGAGTTTAGCCTCCAAAAAAAGTTCATTCCACGCATCTTTCAGCAGTACACTTAATGTACATTTGTACAACTGTGCCTGGAGCCCATCTGGTCCAAGTGTTTTTTCATTTTTTTTGTTTTCTTATAGCCTCTTGTCAGTTCCATCATTGTTATTTTCTCATTTAACATAGTTTTAAAGTTTTCTGGAATTTTTGGTAAATTATTTTTTTCCATATATTCAATCATTTTCTCTCATGAAATTTCTTTTATATCATACAGTTTCTCATAATATTCCTTAATTATCATTTTACTGCTTCATTTTTAAATTGTAAACAGCCTTTTTCATCTATTAAGTTATCATTTTTTCTCCTGTTTTTTAAGTTTGTAAGCAAGCCATCTTCCTGGTTTGTTTGCATTTTCAAAAAAGTTTTGTTTTGCTCTTCATTTGCTGTGCTAATTTTTCTGATTCTATTTAATTTATGTTTCATTATTTCCATTTGTCTTTTTAGTATTTTCTTTTGTGGATTTATTTGTAATTTTAATTCTAGTTTTTTAAATTCTTCCCTTAACAGTATATATATTGTCTTTTTTTGTTTGTTTTTTCCGCCATGTATGTTATAGCTATACCTCTAAAGCAGAGGTTCCGTGGAGAGAGCTTTTTTCGCGGACCAGAGGGTATGTGGTTTTGTGTGCTGCCTGCATCCCACAGATGGGGTTTTGCTTGTTTGTGAGGACCGGTTGTTGGCATGCCATGGCCTGGTACTGGTCCACGGACCAGGAGTTAGAGACTCCTTCTCTAAAGTATGCTTTGGATGCATCCCATACATTTTGTAGTGTTGTATCTTCTTTTTTATTTTCTTTTAAAAAGAGCTCCATTTTTTTTGTTGCTAATTCTATAATTTTTTTCTCTTTTAATCTGGATTGGTTCAAAGTCCATCTTAGTTTTTTGTTTTTGTTTTTGAATTCTTTTCCACGTCATTTTTAAAAGATTATGGTCTGCCCAAGGGCCTAATTCTATCTCAGTCTCCTGCATATTGGTTCTTACTTCAGGCGTCATCCAAGTCATGTCAATTCTGGACCAATATTTATGGCTATTTGAATAAAATGTATACTGTAGTTTTTCTGGATTAATTTCTGTTCAACTATCTTGTACATCAATTTCCTCTATCATGTTTTAAAAAGTCTTAGGTAGTCTTTTTCTTCCTCGTTTTCCTGTTTTGTTACTTTTATAGTCTAATGATGGCTGGGCAGGGATAGGGTCCTCCGTTACAAACCTAATAAGAGGCCCCTGGTTAATTTTTTAGTTGAATTTTTTGTGGGGTTAGGGAGGGGGGAGGGTTTTCATGGTTGGATGGAAGCGGGGGGGATTCCACTAACTGTTGTTCAGGCCAGGTCTGGGATGGACCACATGGGGGGGGGAGCTGGGGCTGGTTGCCTCCGGGGCTCCAGAGCAGGTCGTGGGATTACCTATTCCCACAACATTAGGGAATGGCAGCAGATGTAAAGACAGAGGGGCCTATCGACATCTGCGATTGCGTCTCCACTATCTCCAAGCGGTGAAGCGCTCTGACCCTCTGGCTTCTTCCTGAAGCTCCGGGAGCGAGGATAAGTAGCCACCTGAGCTCCGGCTGGTGTAGTTGAATGCCAGGTCCGTAATCAATAAGGCTCCTCTCATCCAGGATCTGATTGAGAGTGAGCATGCGGACCTGGCTTGCATTACGGAGACCTGGTTGGGCCCAGAGGGTGGTGTCCCTCTGGTTGATCTTTGCCCACCAGGTTTCTGGGTGCTTCACCGACCTCGGGCTCAGGGTAGGGGCGGGGGAGTGGCAGTAGTTATGAGGAAGACTTTGTCCTCGGGAGTCCACCGTCGTCCAAATAGCTGGGTGTGAGTCCCTCCTCCTGAGATGTGGCCCTAGAGCGCAGTTGGGCTTGCTGCTGGTGTACCTTCCGCCTAGTCGCACAACAGCAGCCCTGCATGAGCTTCTCGATATCCTCTCAGGGCTGGTGGTTGAGTTCCCCAAATTTATGGTTTTGGGTGACTTCAATCTACCATCCCTGGGAGGATCATCTGAGTTGGCCCGAGAGTTCATGGCTTCCATGACGGCCATGGACCTGATGCAAGTAATTCAGGGCCCAAATCATGTGGGGGACCACACACTCGATCTGGTTTTTCTATCTGGACGGTGGTTAGATGATCTTGGTGGGGGTTCCCCAATTGTTATTCCCCTGTCATGGACCGATCATCATCTCCTGAGGCTGGTCTTCTGTTTTGCCACCCCCCGTTGTGGAGTTGTGGAACCATCAAGATGGTTCCGCCCAGGCACTTAATGGACCCTGAGAAGTTCCAGGCAGCGCTGGGGTCTCCACCTGCCTCCTTTGCTCACAACTCGGTTGATGCCTTAGTGGAAGCCTGGGAAAAGACTGCCACGGATACACTTGACCGAGTTGTTCCCTTGCAGCCCCTGACCCGGTGCAGATCCCAGTTCGCTCCATGGTTTTCTGCGGAGCTCCAGGAGATGAAGCGTCGGAGATGGGGCCTAGAGAGCTGTTGGAGATCCACCCGATCTGAATCCGACCGATTGCAACTAAGATCTTTTACTAGATCTTATCTCGCGGCAATGAGGATGGCGAGGTCTAATTACTTCGCTACACTCATTGCGTCCGCAGATAACCGCCCGGCTGCCCTGTTTAGGGTAACTCGCTCCCTCCTTAATCAGGAGGTGAAGGAGGATCCCTTACAGGGTCGTGCCAAGGAGTTTTGCCAACATCTGTCGGACAAAATCACTCGGATTCGGACTGGTTTGGACTCCGACTGGTCAGAGTCTGATGATCAGGACATGGGTGGTCTTGTCGATGTTATCTGGGAGGAGTTTGACCCTGAGACTCCAAAGGAAGTGGACAGAATCATGAGGAAGCTGAGCTCCACCACTTGTTTATTAGATCCGTGCCCTTCATGGCTGGTTTATTCGGCTCGGGAGGGAACACGAAGTTGGCTCCAGGCGGTGATATCTGCTTCCTTGAGTGAAGGTTGTTTCCCCTCCGTCTTGAAAGAAGCGGTGGTGAGACCTCAAGAAACCTACCTTGGACCCAGCTCTATTAAACAACTTTCGTCTGGTCTCCAACCTTCGCTTTCTTGCTAAGGTTGTTGAGTGTGTGGTGGCGCATCAGCTCCCTTCGGTCCTGGAGGAAACTATCTGGACCCGTACCAATCGGGTTTCAGGCCCGGGCACAGCACGGAGACGGCATTGGTCGCCCTGGTGAATGATCTCTGGAGGGCTCGGGACAGAGGTTGTTCCTCTGTCCTAGTCCTACTAGATCTCTCAGCGGCTTTTGATACCATCGATCATGGTATCTTGCTGCAGCGTCTCAGGATTGGGAGTGGGAGGTACGGTTCTTCAGTGGTTCTCCTCCTACCTCCTGGGACGTTCGCAGTCGATGTTGGCAGGGGGACAGAGATCGACCTCGAGGCCTTTCGTTTGTGGAGTTCCTCAGGGGTCGGTCCTCTCGCCTCTCCTGTTCAACATCTATATGAAACCTCTGGGTGAGATCATTCGTGGCTTTGGAGTTGGGTATCATCAGTATGCTGATGATACCCAGCTTTTCATTTCAACCCCAAACCACCCCAGTGATGCCCTCGACGTGATGTCCCGTTGCCTGGAGGCGGTCCGGGTCTGGATGGGGAGGAACAGGCTTCGGCTCAACCCTGACAAGAAGGAGTGGCTGTACATGCCAGCATCTCAGGAAACTCAGATCATTCCATCTCTCACTATGGGAGATCAGTTATTACCTCCCGTAGATAGAGCTCGCAACTTGGGAGTTCTCCTAGATTCACAGCTCTCTTTAGAAGATCATATATTAACTGTGACTAGGGAAGCCTTTGCCCAGTTACGCCTGGTGCGCCAGTTACGGCCCTATCTAGAGCATGATGCCTTACGTACAGTCACTCATGCGCTCGTGAACTCTCGATTAGACTACTGCAACGCTCTCTATATGGGGCTGCCCTTGAGAACCACTTGGAGGCTCCAACTGGTGCAGAATGCAGCCGCGCGAGTTGTGTTGGGGGTCTCCTGATACTCCCATATTACACCTCTGCTCCATGAGCTGCATTGGCTTCCAGTTGCCTTCCGGGTGAGATTCAAGGTACTGGTTATGACCTACAAAGCCCTACATGGCTTGGGTCCAGAGTACCTTAGGGAGCACCTGCGACCAGCATCAACTTCCTTCCACCCAGTGCATATTTTGTTTGGTGCATATTAAAGGACTAGAAATAAAAGGTTAAACTTATAAATTGCAAGCATTTGCAGATGACTTGGTATTCATTCTAGAGCAGGGGTCAGCAATCTGAAACAGTGAAAGAGCCACTTGGAACCAGTTCCCTCACAAAAGGAAAAACTGGGAGCCGCAAAAAATGTGTCCACATGTGCATACATGCGTGCATGTGCAGAACAGGGTTTGACTGAAAAGTGGAGCCAAGGCGAGATATGCACCTACCCTGCATATTTGAATTGATTGAACTTTTTTAGTCCCACCTTTTTTTTTTTTTTTGGACTGCACATGGCAGAGGACTGGGAGCCGCAGGAGACGGCTGAAAGCCGCATGTGGCTCCGGAGCCGCGGGTTGCAGACCTGTGTTCTAGAGGAACCTTTAGCAGTGATTCCTACATTATTAGGAAAAATAGAAGAGTCTGAGAGATAGCAGGACTGAAGAGAAACAAGAAAAAACCAAAGTGATAGTTAAAAATCTTACAGATAAAAAAAATTACAAAAAAAATAAATTACAAAAGGTCAAAAAAGGTTAAATATTTGGGAATATACCTGACAGCAAGATGTTCAACAATAAAAGAAGATAACTATATAAAATTACTGAATCAAATAAAACTTGACTTGGAAAAATGGAAAAACCTGCACTATTGATTGCTATGGTGAAAATGAATATATTACCAAAAATATTTTTATTTCAAAATACCTATAAAACTGGAGAAAAAATTCTTTGATGACCTAAATTCTCTAATTTTAAAATTTATTTGGCAAGGAAAGAAAGTTAGAATTAAATTGAAAATGTTACAAGAAACTAAGAAAAATGGAGGTTTTGGCTTGCCAGAGTGAGTTTTATATTATAAAGCATCTGTACTAACATGGGTAAAAGAATTGATAACTCTTAGAAATAAAAGGTGGTTGTACTTGGAGGGACATGACTTCTCAGTTGACATGCTTTCTTATGGTATGGGAAAAATAAAATTCATAAATATTTTCAAAACTACTGTATTAGGAATGCATTATTATTAACACAGAAAAAAATGAAATGTAAAATATACTTGAAAATTTCAGAATGGCTCTCAATAATGGAAGCATTTGTACATCCAAGTTTAGTCAGTTTTGAGAAAATATGGACATATAGATATTCTATACTCTTAAGGGAATTTAAAATCTAAAGAAGAGATGGAAAATCAGGGTATTGATCTATCGTGGGCATGTTTACAAATGCAAGTGAGATAAGACAAAGATGTTGAACTGCATGGATTTTATAAAGAGCAGACCTTGTTTGATCAGACATTATTAACCTCTGATGAGAAATTAAGAAAATGTATAACTTTTTATTGAATTTGAAAATGGAAAATGAACAAATAAAAGAATGATAACATGGGCAAAGAATTTTGGATACAGAAATGGCAAAACTTACGGGAAAGTAATTATAAATTGACAATGTCAACTTCTTAGAAAGAAAACTTATATAAAATGTTTTATAGATGGCACTTGCCATCAGCAAGACTAGCAAAAATGTTTAAAAATATGTCAGATAGATGTTGGAAATATAATCACAAGTCAGGTACTTATTATTGATTGATTGATTAAATTTACATGCCGCCCTTCTCCCTAAGGACTCAGGGCGGCTCACAACAGTAAAAAATTAAGAAACATAAAAGTACCAAAATTAAAAAAGAATTAAACAATAAATATGATAAATACATGACAATTTAACCCAATAAAAGCCTAATTTAAACCATAATCAGTCCAGACCCGCTTGTTGAAATAACCAGGTCTTCAGGTCACGCCGGAAGGACTGAAGGTCAGGGGCCATCCGCAACTCCGGAGGCAGTTCATTCCAGAGTGTTGGCGTGCCCACAGAGAAGGCATTGCCTGGCCGACAGCACCCTGAGGAGGCTGACTCTGTGGGAGCAAACTGGGCGATGGGAGGTTGATAATGGCAGCAGGTGGTCTCGCAAATACCCCGGGCCTAAGCTATGTTGGGCTTTAAAGGTTATTACCAGCACCTTGAATCGCAGCCAGAGGGTAACCGGAAGCCAATGCAGCTAGCGCAGGAGTGGTGTAACATGGGAGTATCGAGATACTTCCATAAGCACCCGTGCAGCCACATTTTGCACTAGTTGAAACCTCTGGGTGCACTTCAAGGGCAGCCCCATGTAGACAGCATTGCAGCAATCCAGGTGAGAAGTGACGAGGGCGTGGGTAACCGTGCATAGGGCATCTTGGTTCAAAAAGGGGCGCAACTGCCGCACTAGGCGAACCTGTGCGAAGGCCCCCCCTGGTCATGGCTGTTAGATGATCTTCCAAGTTAAGCCGTGAATCCAGGAGGACACCCAAGTTGCGGGCCCTTTCTGAGGGGGGCAGTACCTCCCCCCATCAAAAGAGATGGAACTTGTTGGACAATACGAGACGCCGGTATCCACAGCCACTCGGTCTTGGAGGGGTTAAGCCTGAGCCTGTTCCTTCCCATCCAGACCCGCACCGCCTCCAGGCACCGGGACATCATGTCAAGAGCATTACTGGGTTGGCTCGGGGTGGAGATGAAAAGCTGGGTATCATTCGCATATTGGTGATACCTCATCCCAAAGCCACAAATGATCTCACCCAGCAGCTTCATATAGATGTTAAACGAGGAGTGAAAGAACCGACCCCTGAGGCACCCCACAAGAAAGGGGCCTCAGGGTAGATCTCTGCCCCCCTGCAAATACAAACTGCGAACGGTCCGAGAGGTAGGAGAACCATCGTAAAACAGTGCCTCCCACTCCCAACCCCTCGAGCCGTTGCAGCAAGATACCATGGTCAATGGTATCAAAAGCCGCTGAGAGGTCAAGTAGGACCAGGACAGAGGAGCAACCCCTATCCCGGGCCCGCCAGAGATCATCTACCAGTGCAACTAATGCCATTTCCGTGCTGTAGCCGGGCCTGAAACTGGACTGGTACAGGTCCAGATAGTCCACTTCATCCAGGAATTGCAGGAACTGACGCAAGGTTGGAAACAGGAGATAGTTATTTAACGAGGCTGGGTCCAGGGCAGGCTTCTTGAGGAGGGGCCTCACCACCGCCTCTTTTAAGGCGGAAGGGAAGACACCCTGTATCAATGAAGCATTGACAAGTGCCTGGAGCCAGCCCCCTGTCACCTCCCCGGCGGTCGACACCAGCCAGGAGGGACATGGGTCCAATAAACAAGTTGTAGCGCTCAGTTTACACATAATCCTGTCCACATCATCCAGAGTCATAGGGTCAAACTCATCCCAAATGGTATGACCAAGACCTGCCCTCTCCACTCCGCCGGATTCCGCCCAGTCAGAGTCCAAGCCAGTCCGGATCTGTAGCATGCCAGAAACCGGGCCACACAAACAAGCAAAGCCTCATCCACGGGATGCAGGCAGCACACAAAACCACACACCCTTTGGTCTGCGGAAAAACCTCTCCAAAGAACTGATTGGGCACCACTGGTTGAGGAGTTTAGAATTATTGTTCCTTTTGTCTCACTAAAGAAGAATGCAGAAAACATCATGGAATTATTTCAGTAAATATTTCTAATGCCAGCATATGTTGGCCATTTTGATCAATACTGATTGTTGCAAATATTGGTGTGATCTAATCAAATTTAAGTACTTTTACATCCTACACATTTTAAAGAAAGAAAGAAAAGGATAGGTTTAGCGTTTTTTTCTGACCTCTGGGATAGAAATGTGATTTGATCATGCTTTTCCTTTTAAATTATTAGGCACAGATGTATGTATACTATGTAAGCCTTCAAGCAACATTTATTCCTCATGTGAAAATGAAAACTGTTATTAGTACCATGCCTACTTGTTTGTAAAACAAGAACACTGGGACAAGTAGGCTCAGCAAAGCAGCAAGCCATTCACTTTCACCCTCCTTCTAAACATGAAAAAGATCTAAAGGTTTATCTTGATTTACTTCCAGGTAAGCCAAAGGACATGATGAGAACATTTAAGAAACATATGGTAATTTTTCTTAAATATATACATAAAATTATTATACTTCTGTCAAATAAATAGGCTGAAAACATGAATTGGCAATTTTCCATATCATCTAAATCTACTTTTTGTTAAGCAATTATTCCTAACTAATGAAACAGTAAGGAGTAAGGAATCCATTGTGAGGTCTGCCTTATTTTATTATATTTTATTTGCCAGAAATTATTTTCCACATTTACTTTTCACAAATACACAAAATTGATGCAAAGAACACAATGGCATGCATTTGCCTTTGTATGACCTGGCAATACTTTCTTGACTCACATAATACAAAAAGATGTACTTTCATTTTCAGAATGTAAAAAGAAATGCAAGAACCATGAATATATAGTTTTGTGATCAAAAATTCAGAAGGCCTTTATCTTCAATAACTTAGAATATAAAATACTTCTTGGAAATCAGGGATTTATACCATTCTTATTTGTGTTTCAAAACAAAGAAATTTCAGAAGCCACAATTCTTTCAAAGCCAAAAAAATGGCAAAATCCAGGATGTACAGTATAACACATTCAAAAATGAATTTCTTATACTGTCTATTGTGCTAAAGACAATGCCCTCCTATAGGAAGGGCAGTTTTGAACATTTCAAATAAAAGCACAAGTTAAAGCACATATTTAATCAAACTGCTCAGTACACACATTCTATATGAGAATTCTAACTGTGGATAAGCTAATGGCAGTTTTTGATAAGAGTTTCTAATTTATCACTTACAGCATAATATATTTTATGAAAGTCCACAACTTCCAAATAAGAAATGGAAGATTCCTGGAAATTTTATCACTGAAACTTAAAACATTTGTTGAAAATTACCATTTTGAAGTTAAAATGTGTTCATTAAGTGTATACAAATCTATGCTTTATCCAGTGTGCAATCACTGCTAACTGCTACCATTCAACACAATTTTTGGGCTTACAGTTCTTATGATTCTCCATTAAGTTGCTTTTATTATAACTGCTGCCAATTGTGAGTCTAGTATTTTTTTTCCATTTTAAATTTTTGATTCTGACTTGTTATTTGATGTTTTATTTTGTTCATCTTCGACAGGATTGTCAGGGGGTATCTGTCAAGGAAATAAAAGGCAATTCAGAACATATAAGATTTAGAAAACAGATTTAGTGAGAAGCTAGCATGGAATATTATCAGAGTAAAAAATAGGAGGGTTTTCCCTAGATTCCAATGAAACATTCAGAAGAATGGAAGTATATACAACAATACCTTAGTACTCATCGTTAATTGTCTCCAGGGAGGGGAGGTGCAATTAATACCAAAAATGACATGTACCAAACAAAATTTTTCCATAAGGAATAATGTATTAGTCATGTAGCAACCGATATCAACACATTCTAGCTTGCACGTCAAATACCAGACTAAGGACAATTCTGAGATAAAATTTTCAAGTCAAAATGCATTGAGTGCCAAGTTCAACAAGTTTCAAAGCAGTCGAGTACCAAGTTTCCACTGTACTATGTTTTGTCCAAATCCTTTTGAACATGAGGCACACCAACATTAATTAGAAAAAAGTTCAATTGGTAGGAATATATTAAATACAAATGTGTCATATTTTCATCTATATTGAGAAATTTCCAAGTCATGTCTTACCATTTAAATATTAGCATATTAGACCTAATATTCATACACAAATGATGAATACACATTCATTTGATGTACCAATGAACATTTGCCTTCCATAAATGTATCATACTGAACTTGAAAACATTATTAGTTGCAACTGTTTTCTACATTAATTAAACAATCTAATAATTATTGCTTTGGCGACAACTATGTACCCCAATATAAATAATTATAGAAACGGAATAAGAAATTATTAGTGGGTTATGTCCCTTGCCCATTGGCCATAACCCACAAATAATTATGTAATTGCAGTTTAAATATATACATAGACATGAAAGAATAGGAAATAACTTCAGGAAATATTACAATACTGTTGATGTCATTTTAAAACATGCAACATGACAACTACTGAATTTCCAGGAGGAAATGGAATACTGGTTATGTTCCAACTCAGATGGAAGAAAGTGCTTTCTATAGAGTTCTTGCACTCCTTCAATTTCTCAGTGGTCCCTCTTCCTCACATGCTGCAGACTGATTTGGGGAAAAATTGGATAAACTGGAAGGTTCTTCAGAAATGGCAAATAATTAGGTTCTGAAACTTCTAATAAAAAAGATGCAAACTTCACAAAAATATTTTCTGAAATTTACTCAAAAGAACTGAAAATAGAATGATACTCAGTTAAACAAACCTATAATCAAGTAATAAATGTAAAGATTACTTACAGATTTAATGTCCACAGTTACAATCCCTGAATTTATATTGTGCCTTCGCAAATCAGATTTAATTAAAGCTAAAAGAGATAGTATTAAATATTAATTTAAATACATTTACTGTAGTGAATTTTTTAAGTTTGCTTTATTAATTGTGCTACAGAATCCAACACATTAATGTCAGCAGTCTTCTGCAAAATATCTAATACTTACTTTATTGCAATGTTTTTCAGCAATTTCTGAATGGAGAAATAGTTATATGAGTAAATACTAAAACACATTAATCAAAATTGCAAACCTAGAGATCAGGAAGAGGTGGTGATGGCTATAGTGACATGAGGACTGAACAGCAGCCAGTGCAATGCAATGAAAGCAAATGCAATGCAGATAAGAAATATTCAAACTGATTGAACAACTAAATGAAAATATTTTCTGGAATTTATGTTATGATGAGAATACTTTCTACTCCACAACTTTTCATTTGTAGAAGATACTCCAGATACCTCCACTGTTTGATCCTCTTGGAGTTTGGGTAAAAAATCAATTATTGCTAACTTCACAGAAGAAAACAATTTAAAGGCAATTATTACAGTAAGTTGCTTTATTCTTATTCAATATAACTTTATCCTTTCCAATGAAAACACTATCTATCTATCTGATATGTAATATCATGACCAAAGCTTGTTGAAAGTATGCAGCAATATGGCTTTTATATTCTATTATACTAATAAATCTGATTTATTGCCTTTGGGATATACTACGATTCCTACAGATTCAACCAATATCTGTGGTGGAATATAATCTGAATTCCCAAAAGGGAGAAGCTACATTCCAGAGGACCAAGAGACAGTGAAGTTTAGACATTTGGTTAGGAGAAAGACAATCAAAATAGCTCCTCCCTAGAAGTTCTCGTAGTATTATCTTTAATGAGGTAGTAGTTGCTTTATTTGGGCCAGATTTCTGTCTATAGATGAGGAACAATAAAGAGAACTGCTTAGAAGTAACTGTGCCTTTAATGATTTTTCAGAGCCTAGCAATAACAGTTTAGATATTTCTTAAAATGTATCACAATACAATACCATATGTGAGGTGGAGGTTTGTTCTCCGAGCTTGTGGGTTGGTTTCCGAATGTTTCGTTACCAGGCTAGATAACATCTTTAGGGGATCCCTAAATTCTTCTGAAGAAGTTACTTAGCAGGTAACGAAATGTTCGGAAACCAACCCACAAAGCTCAGAGAACGAACCTCCACCCTCATCCTACACCTACGCTACAGATATTTTTAGATACTATTCATAAATTATTGAGGAAAATCTTATGACTGGCCCACATGCTAATCAACTTTTCAGTTTAGCCTTTAATCCGGGTTAAAATGATCACACATACTAATGAAAGAGGTTCATCAAAGATACAGGTAGTCACCGACATGACCACAATTGAGACCAAAATTTCCATTGCAAAATTTTCCAAGCAAAACAGTTAAGTGAATTTTGCCCCATTTTATGATTTGCTTACCAATGTTTAAATGAATCACATGGTTCTTAAGTTAGTAACACGATTATTAAGTGTATTTGAATTCCCCATTGACTTTGCCTGTCAGAAGATCGCAAAAAGTGATCACATAATCCCTGGACATTGCAATCTTCATAAATACATGCCAGTTGCCAAACTTCTGAATTTTGATCAAGTGACCACAGGGTTGCTGCAATGATCATGTGAAAAATTGTCATAAGTCACTTATTTTAGTGCCATTGTAACTTTGAAGGGTCACTAAATAAATCCTTGTAAGTCGAGGACTATCTGAATAGAGAAGCTCTATAAACAAAACAATAGGCAAAAGCCCTCAGCCTGTTTAACCGTTCTTGTTTCTTACCACTGTTCCTTTGTTGTTGACGTATTTAAAATGTTTATAATTTTTTTATTTGTTTTACTCTTATGTTACATTGTGTTTTTATTCTTGTAAGATATGTGGTATGTTTTTTGTAATAAAAAGGAGTTTTACAGTTTCAAATAAACAAAGATGACTTAAGCCTTTGAACAGATTTCATATTCACTATTTTTCTATTAAGAACAAAAACATAATTTAAGACAATGTTAAGTGGTTACCTGTTAAAATGATACCTATAAACATCCACACAAAGAGAAAAATATTTCCAGCACGAGCACTGTAATCTGTTGTAAGCTTCCCTTGAATCAATGTAAAGATGATCCCAAATATCTGTAATTGTTTATAAAAACGTATTTCAGGATTTAACTCTGCCAGTTCTGCTCAAGTTGCCTGAAAACTGCTAGTTTTATTTCCTACTATGCCCAATAAGTAGGGTTTTGTTTACACACTACTTTCAGAAAAGAACAGCATGTTCTCAAATATATACTACTCGTGGCCTGCAAATTTGTTTAATTGTGGGGGGAAATAAACCCATTCCAGAATTACCCTGCCATTCCAATGGAAAATAGCTTATTCAAGAAAAGTATTGTTCCAGATTCCAAGCATAGACTGAGATATGAGAAAAAATAGTTAGAATGGACTGGGTAGCCACGATTACATTTCTGCACATGTTATTTGTTCCACAGTGCCAATGTAAATTCAGCAAAGGACAAGGAGTTTTTCTGAGATTATTGTAATGCATATGTATATATGTAATGTATATATATTTTCTGTATTTTCAATACAGATGCTGCAAGGTTTAGGAAAGCTCTGTATAATCACTATGATCTGCAAAGCTTTCTAAAAGTCCTAAAAGTTTCCTTAATCTTTGCTTCTTATCTATTTATCAAAACAGTATTACTGATGTGATAGTTAACTGAGATCAAAACTCCAAGACTCTAGTACAACATTCCTCATTACCTGTGCTGAAGCATTCAAAAGCCCTGATGAGGTGCCTTCTGACTCCGGGTATGTAATTTCCACAGCAAATTCAAAACCAAGAGGTAGATAACCTGTCATAAAGAAACTGACATAAAAAGCCAAAGTTCAAATTAGTAATAATTCCTACTATTTATATCAACATTAATTGTTCTTCAGTTTTTATTACTGTTAGGGCAATCTACAATGGATTTTCTAGCTTACTCCAATAATTTGAACATCCAGTTACAAAAATCCACCTCTGATGGAAACATATTCCATTAGAAAGTTAGCAGTTTGTTACCAGTTTAAACACATAACAAAAAATAAATTTAACGTTCCTGAATTAGCATTGCAGTGTATTTTATTGCAAAAATCCTTACCCAAGTACTCCAGCAGTCACAAATATAACTATAAGGTATCCACAGTTCAAGGTGAATGTAAATACGACCATCCCAACAAAAGAGAGGATGTATACAACTAATGTAGTCTGTCTATAGAAAAAAAAATCACAAATTATTTTTGCTATTATTTCATAACACAGAGCTCAAATAAAAATGTACATTTTGAGTGGCAATCTGTCTCTGCTTTCTTTTGCCACCTAACAGAGTAGATGTAGTCCTTGGATTACAATAGTAATTGGGACTGGAATTTCTATTGTAAACATTTATGACGTGGTCTAAAGCATGACACTGTGTGACTGCACTGCTTAGCAACAGCAATCCTGACAATCCCTGTGCCATCATTAAGTGAAGATTGCAGATTGTTAGAAGAACTCACGTGACCACAGCTTGCAACTGCTCACTGGCTTCTAACAAGCAAAATCAATGGGAAGCCAGCAGGAAATTGCAAGTCCTGATCACAAGCCTTTCTTTAGGTAGCTAGCAAGCAGGCTGGCAGGTCAGTGAGTTGTATGGAGTATGGACAAGCTCCAGTGCAGATGGGAGATAGAGGCATGGTGTGAGTACAGGTAAGGAAGGGGGATTTTACAGTCTGGCATGAGTTTAAGCAGGCATCACTTGCCCTGCCACCTAGGGGCACCCTGGGACTAAAAGCAGGAGCAGGAGCAACTTACCAAAACAACTTGTGCCCTCCTGCTGGTTTCCCCATTGACCTAGCTTGTGGGGAGCAGGCAGGAAAGCTCACTAATGGTGATGGGATACTGCAACCATCATAAATAAAAGCCAGCTGACAACAAGCATCCAAATCACAATTATGTGGTTGTAGGAACACTGCAATGCCACAACTTTCATGACTGGTCATCACACACACCTCATTTAACTCCATCATAACTTTAAAAAGTCATTGAAGTTGTAACCTGAGGACTAATTTTATCATCTATTTTAAAATTTGTGAAAACAGCTTTCTCAGACTCAAAAGGTGCTTATTAGTCATCATCTGGCGGACAAAATCGCTCAGATCCGGGCCAGTTTGGACTCTGACTGGGCAGAGTCTGATGTGGAGGAATCGGACGGTCTTGAGCATGTTATCTGGACTGAGTTCGATCCTGTTTCCCCTGATGATGTGGACAGGATCATGGGGAGGCTGAGCACCACCACCTGTTTGTTGGATCCGTGCCCCTCCTGGCTGGTTTATGCGGCCCGGGAGAAGACACAAGGCTGGTTCCAGGCAGTAATAACTGCTTCTTTGAAGGAGGGTGTCTTCCCTGCCACCTTGAAGGAGGCGGTGGTGAGACCCCTCCTCAAAAAGCCTGTCCTGGACCCGGCTGTTTTAAATAACTATCGTCCAGTCTCCAACCTTCGCTTTTTGGCGAAGGTTGTTGAGAGTGTGGTGGCGCATCAGCTTCCTCTGTTCCTGGAGGAAACTGATTATCTGGACCCGTACCAATCGGGTTTCAGGCCCGGATACAGCACGGAGACGGCATTGGTTGTGCTGGTGAATGATCTCTGGCGGGCTCGGGTCAGGGGTTGTTCCTCTGTCCTGGGTCCTATTAGATCTCTCAGCGGCTTTTGATACCATCGACCATGGTATCCTACTGCGGCGTCTCAGGAGGTTAGGAGTGGGAGGCACTGTTTTATGGAGGTTCTCCTCTTATCTCCTGGGCCGCTCGCAGTTGGTATTGACGGGAGGGCAGAGATCTACCCCGAGGCCTCTTGTTTGTGGAGTTCCTCAGGGGTCAGTTCTCTCTCCCCTCCTGTTCAACATTATATGAAGCCGCTGGATGAGATCATTCGTGGTTTCGGGGTGGGGTATCATCAGTACGCTGATGATACCCAACTTTTTCTTTCCACCCCGAACCAACCCAGCAATGCCCTCGCCGTGATGTCCCATTGCCTGGAGGCGGTCCAGGTCTGGATGGGGAGAAACAGGCTTCGTCTCAATCCTGCCAAGACTGAGTGGCTGTGCATATCGGCATCTCGGGTTAACCAGACCATTCCACCTTACCCCCCCCCCCCCCCCGTTGATAGGGCTCACAACTTGGGCGTCCTCCTTGACTCCCGGCTCAATTTTGAAGATCATATAGGAGCCGTGACCAGGGGGGCTTTTGCCCAGGTTCGCTTGGTGTGCCAGTTGCGACCCTATCTGGACCGAGATGCCCTACGCACAGTCACTCATGCACTCGTGACCTCCCGTTTAGACTACTGCAACGCTCTCTACATGGGGCTGCCCTTGAGGACCACTCGCAGGCTTCAACTGGTGCAGAATGCGGCCGCGCGAGTTGTGATGGGGGTTTCCCGATACCCTCATGTAACACCTCTACTCCACGAGCTGCATTGGCTCCCGGTTGCGATTCAAGGTGCTGGTGATGACCTATAAAGCCCTAAATGGCGAGGATCCGGGATATCTGAGGGAACACCTGCTGCCGGCATCAAGCTCCCTTCGTCCAGTGCGCTCCCACAGGGAGGGTCTTCTCAGGGTGCCGGCGGTAAAAGATTGCCGGCGGATAACACCCAGGGGGAGGGCCTTCTCAGTGGGTGCGCCTGTCCTCTGGAACCAGCTGCCAGTGGAGCTTAGGACTGCCCCCAACCTCCGTTCATTCCGCCGGGACCTGAAGATCTGGCTCTTCGAGCTCTCTGGCCCAGGCTGAGAATTTTAATTTTAATTTTAATTGGGGTTTTTATTTGTTCAGGGATTGATATAATTTTTTTTAAATGTTTATAACTTTTGTATTTTTTGTTTTAATCACCCTGTAAACCGCCCTGAGTCCTTCAGGAAAGGGCGGTATATAAATACAATAAAATAAATAAATAAATAAATATTATTTTAAAACTATAACAACCGGAGAAACACAGGCAATACAGATATGTAGTATGGACTTTAGGACACACAGACCATTGCCATCTAAGACAAAATGCTTTAAAATATTATATGTAGCAAAATGTCTATAACTCTGACATTATCAATGGGACTATCAAGCAATTTTCTCTCATCTTTTCCATTTTTCATGTTGCATGCTTTTTTGCACAAAGATTCTGGCACTGATAAAACCAGAGATTCCATTTAGAACTAAACCAAGAAATTCTGGTCCTTTGCCAAAAAACAAAAAATGAGCTATGAATTCTATCCAGAAGCTTCCCCAAAAATAGTTAAACATAATTCTCTCTGGCACATACACAAACATGCTTAGCTAATTAACAAAAGACAGAATTATGCTCTACTGTATATGAATTTAAACATTTGCTACTCCTATTCATATACTTACTTGTATGTCTTGGTATGATCCAGCCACAAGCCACAGATAATAGAGCCAACCATTCCAGCTACCACAAGTGTGAGGCCAATCCTTCCTGCATTTACTTCTTCTCCCTTTATGTAATATAATTATGAAATTACATAATTATGCAATGAATAAGCAAGTTCACACTAATTCACTTTTTTAAAAAAAAGTCCATCTATAAAAAATTAGTAAAGTATATCAATCATTTCTGTAGGCAAACACCAAGTATAAGTAAGTTCAAAGTATGGCAACAATAAAAGAAATATTGTAGTTTGGGACACTATCTATGCTTAGTTTATAGCCCATTTTCAAGCAATGTAAATAGGAATGTCTTCCAATTGTAAAAGAAATACAATATTAAACAAAGATTATTCTATTACCAATTTTTTATAAAAACAAGAATTTATAAAAAATAAGGAAATAGATGCAACCTAAATCTACAAAACTGCAGCATTTTTAGATAGCACTCTCAAAGATCTGAAGATGAAATGCTCATTTTTTTATGATTCTCAGTTTGATAAGCCCATCTTTTGTTCCTTTCACAAATTTCTTCCTTCTTTTTATCTGATATAATGAAATAATCCATAATCAGATAGTGTATCAATCTATTATTCTTTTACCTAATGACAGATCTCCCACATCCTATATGCCTAACTACTGTACAAATCAGAATTGGCAATGACAAAACCACAAAGAAGAGGGAGTCAAGCTATTCTCCAAAGCACCTGAAGGCAGGACAAGCAACGGATGGAAACTAACCAAAGAGAGAAGCAACCTAGAACTAAGGAGAAACTTCCTGACAGTTAGAAAATTAAGCAGTGGAACAACCTGCCTCCAGAAGTTGTGAATGCTCCAACACTGGAAGTTTTTAAGAAGAGACTGGACAACCATTTGTCTGAAATGGTATAGAGTTTCTTGCCTAAGCAGAGGGTTGGACTAGATGATCTCCAAGGTTCCTTCCAATTTTTATTATTTTTATTGTTATTGTTATTATTAAACAAACAGGGCACTGATTTTGGTTTAACAAGAAATTCTATAGAAACTTACCTTATAGCGAGCCAATATCATTTGGTTTAGTAGAGTTGAGATTGAATAAAAGGCCCCAGTCAAAATTCCTATAAAAATTATTGCCATTGTTACAGAAATTAAATGAAGCCAAACTCATAAAACAAAGAACAAGTTACCCTTCAGCAGACTGAGTTACCAGAAAAGGAAATGAAAACTGGGAGGCTAGAATATCTTTTTGCCCTGCATGGGCTCATCTCCTGTTTGACATTAAGGCCGGCATAGCAGCACTGCACAGCATACTGAAAGGGAGGTACCCAAAGAGTTAATGAACTATGGGAAGGGATGTGAACAAGTAGAAGTGAAATCTAAATTCCGTTTATCATTTTTGTCATAGGCAAAATCTGTGAAAAAACATCACTGAAAAAAGTAGGCTTCAAATGGCCTTATGGCTACATGGCATTAGGCTCAAACAACACTTTTGTTATCTGTAGTTTCACACTACCCACCAGCTCCTCCGTAAATCTTTGCCTGGGGTTCTACGAATCACGGTCAAAAGAGAGAAGGCATGGAATGACTGTCAAAAGATCTACAATATTCCAAATTCCACAGAACAGTGACAGCCCCCATTTTCATACGAGAGGACTGTATACACCTCCATCATTGCACATTTATGGATCATTCTTATGGCCCACTTGCTCCTTCACCAGCAAAAGCCCAAAGGTATCTGGACAAACCTCAGAATTTACATTATGTTCTAAGCTGCAAATGCTACTGCTGTCTCTGTATGAATGGCAGAATCACAACAACCTATTGAAGTTTCTTGAAAAATGCTACAAATCATCATAGAGGAAGTAATTTTGCTACTTGTGTCTTTTAGTGCCAGAAATATTTAAGTAATTATAGACATTATATTTCAAAATCCATTATCTTATTTTGGAACAATGAAACATATACCACAGAATTGTAAGGTTCAACAATATTAATACAAGTTCAGAATAGAATGTATAGCAGTGTACATGTTTACATTGAATAATAGTTGAATAACAGAATGAACTATATGTGCATATTTAATCTTCATGTTTCTATCATGAATATTAATAATTTAAATTTTATATAAGAATTTATAAAAGTAATTACATAACTCAATAGGGAAATACTGTAGATGGCATATAAATTTAACAAATATCTCTTAGCAAATAAGTACAAGAAGAGAGCCAGGTTATAAAAACAATACAATATTTAGTACACACATCTTTAAGTAAGTTAAATAAATGCTTACCATAGCTTATCAATAAAAGAATGAAAGGAACATTCCTGAACAAACTGAGTATTGATTGTCTATAGGAGTGATCTTTTCGAGATGGATTCAGGAGAACAGCCTGAGACTGACTTGGAGGATATTTTGGTTTTTCCTTAAACACTAAGGAGAAAACAAAAACATTAAATATATAACATTTTCTCTTTGATGGAACATGCACCTTCATATATAATAAAATCAATATAATAAGGAAGCATAATCATATGTTTCCATAAAGGCAGATACTGAGATAACTAGAACTTCAGTCACTATAAAACCTGAAAGCCGATGTGTTAGGAGTACAGGTAGTCCCTGACTTACAATAGCTTGTTTAATGACTGTTCAGTTACAACAGCACTGAAAAAAGTGACAAGTTATGGTCATGTGATCAAATTTCGGTTGCTTGGCAACTGACCCATATTTATGGTGGTTGCAGTGTCCTGGGGTCATGTAATCACCTACTGAGACCTTCTGACAAGCAAAATCAATAGTGAAGCCAGAGTCACTTAATAACCATATTATTAAGAACTGCAGCAATTCATTTAACAAGCAAGCAGTCATAAAATGGGGCAAAACTCACTTAACAACTGTCAATTAGCAACTGAAATTTTGGGCTCAATTGTGGTTGTAAGTCGAGGACTATCTGTAGGTATCACAGAACTAATTCCACTTTTTCCTGTGTAATGAGCAAAGGATCTTCATCCACAAAGATTCCTTTTCCAACTAAGGTTCCTAAAACTCTCTCATGCACATGGTCATCCTCTTCATCTTGAGTATGAGAAAAAAGGCAACAAAGAGTACTGAACTACTCCCCTCCTTGAAAGTAGAACTTAACCCTTTTAAGACAAAAAAGATTTTATAATAAAGACAGAAGCTGCAGCAAGCAACCTTTTATGAAGAAGTTTACTTACTAGAATTTAACAGTCATTTATTTTTCCAATTTTGATTGTCAGATGCTCACATACCATGCATTCTAACGATCATTTGAAACCTGAGAATATAACGTGTCACTTCATTGTCCTGAATTTGCCAAAGCTTGGCAAAGGAACAGCACACCATAGTTGTTATATTATTCTATATTTCTACTGATAGAACTACTGTGACCAGCAGCAACATTAATGCCATATTGTGTTTCCGCAGCTAGGACCAGTTTTTTTTTTCTTCATTACTGTCAGGTACAATCTTTTTTTTTTTGCTTGAGATTTCCTCCTTCCTTATCAAATGTTGCAATTTCTTATATTCATAGGATCTCTGATTTTGCAATCCTTCCTTGGTTACTGTAATATTTTCCACTGTTTATATTAACTTCTTCTAGTCATTGTTTTGTTAGCACAATTCTGGCAATTCTTCTTTTACTGTTCCTTCAGTTTGCTTCTTAGTCCTCTCAACCTAAAATGTAGACATCCCATTATACTTTTCCTTACTATTTTCTCACAGGTAAGCTATAATTTGTAATTACAGCTATTTCTAGGAAAAATAAACTAAAAAGTTATGTATAATATACATCAACATAAGTTTTTGTATTATTATGGTTAATCTTCAATTCGATTCCCAGTCTGAGACTGATAAAAATTTAACAATGCAAGCCCTAAGCAACGATGTGTTAAGGTAGCATCTGAGTATATAGTTCTGAGTAAAGTGGTTTTTTGCAAAGTCAAGATATCCAGATCTAGTAAGTTCAAAATATACAGCACGGAGACGGCATTGGTCGCGCTGGTGAATGATCTCTGGAGGGCTCGGGACAGGGGTTGTTCCTCTGTCCTAGTCCTATTAGATCTCTCAGCGGCTTTTGATACCATCGACCATGGTATCCTACTGCGGCGTCTCAAGAGGGTTGGGAGTGGGAGGCACCGTTTTACGGTGGTTCTCCTCCTATCTCCTGGGCTGTTCGCAGTCGTCGTTGACGGGAGGGCAGAGATCCGCCCCAAGGCGTCTCATTTGTGGAGTCCCTCAGGGGTCGGTTCTCTTGCCTCTCCTCTTCAACATCTATATGAAGCCGCTGGGTGAGATCATTCGTGGTTTCGGGGTGGGGTATCATCAGTACACTAATGATACCCAACTTTTTCTTTCCACCCCAAACCAACCCAGCGATGCCCTCTCCGTGATGTCCCGTTGCCTGGAGGCGGTCCAGGTCTGGATGGGGAGAAACAGGCTTCATCTCAATCCCGCCAAGACTGAGTGGCTGTGCATATCGGCATCTCGGGTTAACCAGGCTATTCCATCTCTAACGATGGAATATAGACCATATAGGAGCTGTGACCAGGGGGGCTTTTGCCCAGGTTCGCCTGGTGCGCCAGTTGCGACCCTATCTGGACCGAGATGCCCTACGCACAGTCACTCATGCGCTCGTGACCTCCCGTTTAGACTACTGCAACGCGCTCTACATGGGGCTGCCCTTGAGGACCACTCGGAGGCTTCAACTGGTGCAGAATGCGGCCGCGCGAGTTGTGATGGGGGTTTCCCGATACTCCCATGTAACACCTCTACTCCGCGAGCTGCATTGGCTTCCGGTTGCCCTCCGGGTGAGATTCAAGGTGCTGGTGATGACCTATAAAGCCCTAAATGGCTTGGGTCCGGGATATCTGAGGGAACACCTGCTGCCGGCATCAAGCTCCCTTCGTCCAGTGCGCTCCCACAGGGAGGGTCTTCTCAGGGTGCCGCCGGTGAGAGATTGCCGGCGGATGACACCCAGGGGGAGGGCCTTCTCTGTGGGTGCGCCTGCCCTTTGGAACCAGCTGCCGGTGGAGTTGAGGACTGCCCCCGACCTCCGTTCATTTCGTTGGGACCTGAAGACCTGGCTCTTCGAGCTTTCTGGCTCAGGCTGAGAATTTTTAATTTTAATTTAGTTTTAATCTTAATTTTAACTGGGGTTTTTCTTTTATTAATGCAGGGATTAATATAATTTTTTTTAATCTGTTTTTAACTTTTATATCTGTGTTTTTTAATTACCCTGTAAACCGCCCTGAGTCCTTCGGGAAAGGGCGGTATATAAATGTAATAAAATAAAATAAATAAATAAATAAATAAAATGTCCATGTATCGAGGCAGCCCTTTGGTTATTGCTCTAAGGACTCCTACTACTATTGGTATTAACCATTGATTTCTTCCTCCATAATCACTCAACTTCAATTTGCAAATTATTATTATACTGAAATGTTTTACATACCAACCACTGTTAAAAAAAAGACAAAAGTAGATACTCCTGCTGTGCCATAGAACATTATGCTGATATTATGTCCCATAAGATCCAGGTCATCATATGTGTTTGGAACTAAAACTGGAGGCAGTAAAAAGCCAATTGCTGTGCCTAGCTATTAAAATAAAAAGAAAATTTTGTTACAATATACCTGAAAATATAGAAAATTTATTAGATTAGGATAGGGCCAATCTAGCCAACACTGTATCATACAATAGTCTAAAATGCATTCAAATGCATAATCATAAACAGTAAGGCCTTTATTCACTGTTTCTCCCCAAGAGCTTCTATTTAAACTCTCACATCTAAGCCTCTGGGAGTGGGAGGTATGTGCAACCATTAAAAATTAAAGACATGAACAGATCAACTCTCCGCAGCCTAATTCCCCTTTAAAACAACCTAGATTTGCAACCATCACCATATCTAATTATGCATTACATGGCATGTTTTCTTTAGCATTTTTGTTTTATAATGAATGACTGAAAGTTCTGACACTGAGAAGAAGAAAACTTTATTGCCCACGTTTTACACCTCTTTACAAACCTTTCTCTGCCTTTAAGAAAAAAAGCTTTAAATATTGTGGTATCATCTAACAGAAAAAATAATATAATCCCCTAATCATTTGAGTTACTCCTGTTATGATACACAGCAGTCACATTATAAAATAATTATCCTTCCTTCCTATTCATTTCTATTATATTATAGCAGGCACCCCATTGAAATATCCCAGAGACTGATTTGCACATTTCAACATGAAAATTGTCTATTCTCTCTGCTTCCTTATCTTTTAACCAATAACCAGTTCTTGAAAAGTTGAATACTCTTAATACTCCTATGGTATGGCTGTTATAGTTGTTCAGGAGTGTTCGGTAAAGGATTGCATGAAAGGAAATCCAAATATATATTTTCTGTTGGATTTCTATCAGCACATTTGGTGATACTTAGTAACAGTATTAGTAATTATCAACCTGAAAGTTTCTATCACAAGCAAAGAAAATGGAAAACATTGCTTTCTCATCAGGAAGTCAACAGTCAGTAATAGTTCTATTTAAATGACGTAATTTTTCTGGATTAAAGAACTATATTTAGAATGCACAAATGTTACAATACTTTTTATAATCATGTTTTCCTAACTGCTGATTCTCTGAATATTGAAATATCAAAATGGCAGAAAATATTTTCTTTTAAATAGGCTCAGATTTCTAGATTATTACTTCAGTAATCATTAGAAGGCTATCACTGAAGAATGAAAACTTAAGATTATAATGCCTTACTGACATCAGAGCACCATACAAAAGGTGCAAGTCTAATTAGCAAGGACTTGAATTAAATATATGAAGGCTAATTAGTCAGTTGTAAATGTCCTTGGTTATTCCAGTTAATTGCTTCAATCATCAATGCCAACACAGTTGTGTGTGATCAGTGCTCATCTATTAAGAATGGAAGCTAGATTTTTTTTCTTAAATCCAAATATACTTATTTTATTTTTTTCTCATCAAAGTTATCGGTCAACATCCCTATCTCATGCATCTCTTCCAGCAAACTTTCTCCTTTTTCCACTCACCTGATTGCCCAGAACAGCTACAGCACAAGCAGTGGACACTTCCTTGGGCCCAAACCAAACAGAAGCAATGCGGGAAGGCAACCCCAAAATGAAGACTTGGGCTATGGAACACACAATCTGACCCAGCAGGGTGACCAGATACAGATTTGGCTGGACGCTGGCACATTTAATCCAGGCCCCCAAGCAATTCAGTCCTGATCCCAGCAAGGCAGTGAGACGGAGGCCACTCGTGTCCAGAAACCAAGTGGCAGGAAATATGAGAGGAACGTAGGCCACCATATATGACATGGAGAGCCAGTCAATTTCAGAATAAGTAACATTATAGTAGCCAGTGAAGACACTGGTCAATATACTGTACTGGATCCACTGGAAGGCATTTACTAGCGAATAGCAGCTGAACACGGCCAGCACCACAATCCTGCGTTTGGAAAGCCGAGGGGTCAGCTTCACCCCCACGGTACAGTCCGACAACATAGCTTCTGCCTCTGGATACTTCTCGAGATCAGCCAAGGAAGCGGCGCTCCTTCCAAACTCCGCATCCTTCTCGGTTACCAAAGGCACGCTGTTGGCCGGCTCTTTGCCGGCCAAGTATCCATTGCACTGGAAGGCAGGCACCGTGGCTTCCTCCCCAACCTCGCCGCTGGCCTCGCTGCTTCCCCCGGGCTCGGCCATCTCCGTTCCCTCCCCTCCCATTCTCGCTGCCTGACTCGAGGCCTTCGGCCCGCCCAAGCCTACCTGTCGGGCGGACCTCGGCTAGGAATCTCCCCGTCTAAGCAGAACAGCTACGCGCGCGCTTCCCCCCTTTTCTTTCCGCCTCCCCAGGCAAGGCTGCACGCGGCCACTTCCAGCCTGCCTTCTCAGGTGCTGGCTAAGCGCTTCCCGCCCGGCCTTCGCCGTGGGGATGCTTCGCTCGCTCTGCCCCGCGCGCCTCGCCTTTAGCTCTCACTTCTCATCTCTGCCTCCAACACCAAGACTGGCTGCCGAGCTCCGGCCTCGTTTCCTCCAACCCGGCCGCCTCCTCCCCCTCCCCCTCCCCACCCGCCAACGGTCATCCCAGAAACTCCAGGCAGAGATTGAATAAAAACCGCATCTCCGCTCGCGCGCCTCGAGTCAGCGAAGATGCGGTACCGGCTTCCGCATGCGCACTTAGTTTCCTCTTTGATCGGGAGACGGTCCAAGGAAAGGTTTCTAAGCCAATGAGGGGACGGAGAGGTATTTGCGCTACCGCCGGCTCCGCCAATCCTGAAGAAATGAGGCGGGGCTGGGTCCTGCTCCAAAACGCTCGCTCGTTTCCCGGCCTTGGTTAAGGAACCCGGGGGGGGGAGGGGCGGTTGGGGAGCGGTTGCGTCTCGTTCGCCCTGCGGCCACGTGGAAAGGATTGGCGTGGCAGCTGGTCCAGGTTTGGGAGATTCACCTTTTACAGATTGCTGCATCATGCTTCTAATCCTCAGACGGAACTCGTGGGTATTGGGGTGGGGGGAGAGCGGCAGGAGTAGCTATATATGCGCCTCTCATTCGTAGCAGCCTTCCGAGATTTCGATGGCGGATTGCTCTTTTTTAAACAAGGTTCCTAAACTGCTTCTGGAAAATTAAGAGGAGGGTAGTTGGATTGGGGAAAGTCTGATGGGGAGCCACAGCCAGTTTTCTCCCACGTTACGGTTAGGCTTCGTGTAAAAACAGCTGTTTCTTGCAGCCACCTTCCCCGATTTATCATAGAAAAATGGTTGGACTACAATTTCTAATTGCAATCCAAACCAGGTCAGGGTATTGCAGACACTGGAAGGGAATGTCCAATTTATAGAGACAGCATGCCACAGAAGAGCATCTGAAAGATACTAACCCGTCTGGATTGGAATGCTTCAGGTTGAGAAAACGCTCATCGGGTTGGGAATCATTTTTAGGAGTCGATAAACAGTTTTATAGCCTTCAGTAGAGACAGTGGGGTAAGAAGGAATTGGTAGTGAATGGGTTCTTGCACCTCTCTGAGCTTCCTTGCTTTCTGCAGACGTTTCATTACCTGGCTAGGTAACGTCACAGTTAAGGAGAGGGGTTTGTTGGCTGAGCTCAGAGAGCACCACGAACCCCACAGTCTCTTCTGTCGGTGTTTATATGTAGACATACATATTGGCCATCCATTAACCCAAAGCAAATTTGTTATGATCTATTGATAGAGACCACCACTAATGTATGGAATCACCTCTACTAGGTTAAACGTTAAAGAATTGCAACTACTTAAGGCATTTTTGCACTGTCACCTTAAAGTACTAGCCATCAGTTCTTGAGATGGCAGAAAACGTCTATAAGTTCCAGTCTGATTTGCTGATCCCAAAACTAGCAAAGTCCTGCTTTCCTGCCAGCTGGGGTGTATGTTGTGTATAGAGTAAAGTCATTGGTTAAATTCCTTGGCTATATTGCCCTCCCACTTTCTAAATATCACCAACCAACAGGGACACTACGAAGAACAGAGAAGCAATTATGTGCAAGTTTTCATAGATGCTGATTCACACCTCTGTAACTTTGTACAGGACTTGTACAAAGATAGAGCAGAAGTGGTAAAAATAACGCAGAAAAGCTGCCTATCTCAAAACTCAGCAGCTCCCTGTTTCCCTATTGTTAGCAGTATTGGTACTGCAGGACCTGCATGATAAGTGGGAAAGCTTTGCTTGTGTGGCTCCCCCAGCCTAACCAAAAGCTGTTTGGCAGACTGTAGGGAGCTATGGGGTGCAGCCACAGCTGGTTGTTTTGTTAGCTCCCCTTATCTGGAGCAAAATAAGTATGGCGGTAAAGAAGTGGGTGCACTACTTATGGAAAAGGATGTGCCTGAAGCAGCCAATAGGAGTGGATTGCTCCCCTTCTCCAAAGTTCAGTTGAGAATATTCCATAAACTGATCTGCTGTGAGTTTCTGCTAGTTTTGTTTTGTTTTGTTTTGTGTGGGGAGACTTATTTAAAACCAGAGCAACTGACAAGTTTCTTTCAATCATGAGCTAAGAATGAGATAAAGGCAATATCACAGGGACATGGCTGAATAAAGATTTTGCCAGGACATATTCATTTCTTGGCTAATTGCAAATGATCTCCCTGATGTCATTTGTCTGCTGAAGTTTGACTGTCTTGTGATAACATACTGTAGGTTATTTGCTTTATTGTGCAACGTATAATTCAACTTACCAACAATTAATTAAAATAGTTAGATCCCTGTGTACTGGTTTAGCTGTGGTTTGAATTGCCAGTTGCTAAGCACTTCTGGAATCTTCTAAGGTTCTTAGTCAAGAGTGGCCATTTTTCAACAGGTATTAAAACTTGAGAACTTCATTTCAGCAAAAATTACAGTTCTGCAGAGCATAGGTACGTGTCAGTGAGCATGTGGATTAGAAAGATCAAGGAATCACTGTTTATGTGGATTAGAAAGATCAAGGAATCACTGTTTATTTGGATTTCAAAAGGCTAATATCTCTCATCAAAGACTTCTAAGCAAACTTCCTCTTGTTAAAGAACAAAAGTCTGAAAGTAAAAAAATGTTATTTCAATGGATAGAACTATGCAAATAATGGGAACCTACTTGGCCAATGTACAATATGTTAAATTACTGAAGTTAGTATGAGCTGTATAGTAATGAGGACCAATAAAAAGTTCTTCAGCAGTTTGAACACTTTAAATAATGTAAATAGTTTAAATGGTTAAACTATTAAATGCAGTGCTACCAGGTGTATAAAAGACACTGGCTTATACTTTAAAAAGACAGTAGACAGATTCATGAAGGATGGGATTATTACTGTAATGGCTAGTAGTCTTGATGCTAATATGAGCTGCTAGGGGAGGCACCAGTAATTACAGTGTTTCTAACTTACAGTTGAAGTTATCAGTAGTTTCAATCAATATTAGAGTAAACAAGCTGCAATAGTGTTGCCCATAAAACCATAAGTAACAAGGATATGTGATAATGATCTTGAGAGACCAGGAGGAAGAGCCCCCCAACAGGGATCAGTTAACAAAATAGGTCTGAAGGAAGAGGGGTGGTGAAAGCATTCCTAGTTTTCTGGAGAGTGAAAGGGAGGGCTACTTTGAGATGGCAAGATTGATGTTGGCCTTGCAAGGTATCCAAACAAGAAGCACAACGAGTTGTACTAGTTCTACCTTTATTGTAAAGTTAACAGAATCTTGCAAGTCTGAAAGTACTTCCATCTCTAAAGAGGGCATTAGTTGCTTCTGGCATGTCTAGGCAGAAGCCATGTTTTTTAGTTCTTTACTTTTCAAGTCTTTTGTACTTTTGGAAAATAACAGCCTATAGTTCCAGAGATGGCAACCTCAGATACAAAATAGCTTAAAATTACACAAATATTTTAAGCCATTGGATTTATATTATAAAATGATATCTTACAACTCCTGAAGTTGAGGATGAGGGGTTTGCACCCATTGTATTAGAAATGCCTCTCTGAACTTTATAATATAATCAATTACATTTTTAAATTAATGTCTGATCATTTCCCTATAGTCCTTCAATATGTTGGAGTATGAAAGAGCTTTTATTATAATTTGCTCATGTAAAAAATTACAGTGGTGTAAATTCTCTTTTGCAAGAGGGAAAAAACAGAATTATCACATTTATTCCTTGACCAGGAAAAAGGTCAAGACTTGCATTTCCAGGCAAGAGGTTTATAATCAAAATCTCATAACTGTCAATGTCTCTAGAATTAAAGCAGTAGTCTATACAATATATATTCCAGATCATATTATTCTTGCACAATTTTTTCAACAATCTTCAAAGGAAAAATTAATTACATTGTTGACAGGCATCTGTCTAAATATGCCTTTATTTGACAAGACGGGAAAAGAGGTAGTATACACCCTTCAGAATATTTTCCAAACAGGGTACATGTTCCCTAAATTACCAACATCCTCTAAAGGAACTTTTAGAACTTTACAGGGTTTATCACTCTCTGGTGATTATACTGAAAAGTGAACTCTGGAGAGATTTTATAAGTAGCAGAAATACCGACTGGAACATGGACTTTTTGGCTGATGTTCTGCAGAAGTACAGTTGTACTTATTCCTAGCACTGTAAATCTGTCCAATGAACAGGATATGTAGGTAAGAATCTACTAATAGGAAAAACTGAACACAAGAGGAAGGAGAAAGAACTTAACATGGGAAGTCACATCAGAGTGTGCAGAAGGAAGAGGAGATTTGAAAAGGGCCATCAGGATACTGCATGAAGGAAATATTCATAACCACAGATTGGGGGCAAGGGGTGAAAGAGTGGTATATAGATGTAAAAACTATGCAGATGAACTATATGTGATTCTACCCTGAAGAATTCCAAAGAGACCTTGCTGACCAAGCACATGTAGGTAGAATTGAAAAAGTGCTAAAAAAAAATAGGGCAGAGGAAAGGTGGCCCAATTCTAGTCAATTGAATTGGCTGACCAGATAATTTCAATAGTTGATTTAAGAGGATTAGTGCAGCATCTTTGATCCCGCAATATTTTTGTGGTATCCTCCAAAACCAAACTTCTACTATTCTACTATCCTGAATCTTCTAGATGTTGGGAAGTAGAACTACCATCTCCTGATCTTGTTTCTATTTTTGTCTAACTTTTAAATGGTTTTTGAAGAATGTTTAATGTTTTTTTGCACACCATGTGGTCATGTTTCTGAAATAGGTGGCCATGTATGTTTGATAAATAAATAGCCATCCAACTGAAACACATGAACCTCTTCCCTCAAGAAAGGATTTGGGACAACTTAGCTTGGAAAATAGGCAGCAGAGTTAGAAAGTTCTTGAGAGGTATAAAACCATGCATGATGAATAAAATGAACTTTTGTTCCTCTCTCACATAACAATGACATTGGGTCATCCAGTGAAGCTGACTAGGGGGAGATTCAAAACAGTAAAAAGAATGTGCTTTTGTGGGGAAAAGCACATTCTTTAACTGAGGAATTAATTACCAAATACTTGGTAATATCTGTTACATTAGATGGCTTTAGCAACAAATTGGATAAATACATGCAGGACAGATCTATCAGAGGCTATTGGTTTTGAAAATCCAAGACCAGTTGAGGGTGATATTGATATTATATCTTCATCTTCTCAGAGGCATCTAGTTGGTTACTATGAAAAACAATATGCAGGACTAAAATCAGCCTTGGCCTCATCCAGTAGGGCCATTATAGTGTCCTAATGTTGTTAGAAGTGGATTTCAGGATGATTAGTATGTGAATTGTCCGCATTGGAAAATAATATTTTTCTCTTCAGAGATCAGCTACATCATCTTTTCTAGTGAGTATATATCAGGCGTCATTTCTATAAGAACAGATCAGTATTGCCTGTTTTCAAAGATAAAAAGTATTAAGCAAATGAGGCCTGAGTTTTTTGCATTATGTGTGTTTTGTTTTAAAAAAACAGGAATTTGTGTCACAGTAACTAGAAGCACATTTCACTATCATGGCTGAAGATGAGAAAAGGCAGTTGCTTGAATATAATCAGATGAGGGAATCGAGATGCTTGCTAGAAGGAAGGAGTGAAACTTGTTGGCTCAGGCCCCAGAAAAAGCATTTTCCTCAAAGTAATCGGGCTTCAGCAGAGAACTACAAAGAAGAA
This sequence comes from Daboia siamensis, assembly GCA_024449315.1. NCBI lineage: Eukaryota > Metazoa > Chordata > Lepidosauria > Squamata > Viperidae > Daboia > Daboia siamensis. The sequence goes on from JAKJMR010000116.1 coordinate 122,056, forward strand.
AAACAGGAGTGTGACAGTGGCAGGACATCCTGGATAAAAACAACTCCTCCTCATCATAAAGAAAAAAGGCATTTTCCTGAAAAAAGTAAGTCCACATATTGCACTTCAAATATTGAACTTCACACATCTGTAATTTCTTAAAATTAAGAGGAAGAATTCAGTTGTGGTGGGTCCATCTATTGCTGCAAACTGAAAATTTTTATTGGTCCAGATATTTTAGTGTATTGAGTGTATGTGTTCTTATGTATGTTTGTATGTACATACTTACATCACTTCTGCTTTTGTCGTTAAGCAAATCAGCATGGTTCACTAACTGATACATTATATGATCACAACTTGCAATTTTACTGCTGACTTCTCTATTTATTCTGCTTGTTTGGAAGCTGGTTATGAAGTACACAAATATCAGTCATGTAACCAGGGGACACTGCTGGCCATAAATGTGAGGATTGGTTGCAAAACCTTTTTTTCCAAATGTAACTTTGAACAACTGCTAAACAAGGAAGTTGGTAAGCGAGGATTACCTATATGTACAGTACATACAATCAAACCCAGGTGTATGTTAAGTATCTTGAGGCAGCTCTCTGAAAAGCATTTTCTAAAGATCATACACTTTCCCTATTTCACTGAAAGGCTAAGATCTCTAGGTATAGACATCCTTTTCCTTCCAAAAACAATCAAAACATTTTAAATTATACTTCCTTTTTCTTCCCAACAGATGAATGGTGAGGATACAGGGAGATTAAAGATGAAGTTAGACCTAATAAAGCTCTAACAAATTCCAGGTTGATTGCATGATTAAAAGCTTCCTCCCCAAATGCTGGTAGCATACATTAAAGTTTCTATTGTTTTTCTGGTTGAAAGGAGAAAATAAGGGCAAATTATCTTCTCCAGTTATTGCCTTGGAGTTCTTGCAACATAAATGCATATACAAGTTTATAATCAATAAACAATTCTCCTTGCATCGTGAACATTTACCTGCAGTTTGCCCCAGCAGATGTGTCAGAAAACATGTCCTCTGGATAGAGAACTATATATGATGTAATAAATAAATTTGGATGTAAAAAGTAAAGGTAAAGTTTCCCCCACACATGCGTGCTGGTCGTTTCCAACTCTAGGGGCCAGTGCTCATCTCCGTTTCAAAGCCGAAGAGCCAGCACTTGTCCGAGGACATCTCCGTGGTCATGTGGCCGGCATGACTAGACGCCAAAGGAGCACAGAACGCTGTTACCTTCCCACTGTAGTGGTCCCTATTTTTCTACTTGCATTTTTACGTGCTTTCGAACTGCGGGACTGGCAGAAGCTGGGACGAATAACAGGCACTCACTCTGTTACGCGGCACTTGGGATTCGACCCGCCAAACTGCCGACCTTCTGATCGACAAGCTCAGCGTCCTAACCCACTGAGCCATAATTATAATTTAAGGATACATAGCGGTCTGTCCATATCAGTGTCACTGTTCTCTATCACACCTGCCCCTGGTTATCTCCTAAGTCTTATGACCTCAATCCCTCATTTTTCAAGAATGCTTAAAACTTTGACACCTCCTCTAATAATTGATCCAGAGTTATTCAGGGAGGTCTATGGTTGAATTTGGCCTTGAACCTGGCTCTCCTGGTCTAAACATTATATTGCACTGATTTTCACACATTAAAACTATAGGAAAAGAACCAATTCAGCTTTTTAAGAGTCAGTATTATATGTTATTCTGCCGATGAATTAGTATCATTGCTATTGCATGTACTCCAAAATATTATTCAATGATGGGGAAATAAAAATCATGTTCTCTTCTTTTTCTTTCTTTCTTTCTTTCTTTAATTTAATTTAATTTAATTTATTGGCTGCCCAGTTACAATGCTCACCCAATATGACTTAATATATCTTGTAATCAAGCAAACAGGTATTCTTTTTTACCTGTTTTACCTGAGTACTCTTTGGGCTTAATCAGCTTTTTTGTAAAACCAGTACTGATGTTGAATGTATAATAGAAGAATAAGCTACTACATTATCCCTATTCAATTTATTTTGGAACACTATGGAGAAACCCAGTGCTTTTTTTTTACTAGCCATAATTTTATCTTGCCTGATAATTACACAATTCATTTTTATGATCAAAGGAAATTCTGCTGAAGTAGCTTTTCACTTTCAAGTGCTCAAGGGTGATTTTATAGTCTTGGAATAATTTTTACTGTTCAGTTACTTTCAGAGATAGATATTAAAAAAAAATATGAATGGCACCCGTTACATTTTATCTCTTTGAGGAAGCATAGGATATCTTTTAAAAAAGACTTAAGAATTTTTACCTGAAATAAATGCTAAATATGGGAACTTATGAATTACCCTCCTGGATCCTTTCAGTTCAGCATCCTGTGAGCCAGGAAATCCATTTAGTTTGTTAGCTTGATTTAACCTTACCACCTAAGCATTTCAGGAATCCATGTTCAAAACTGTTCAGTGAAATATAGAAGCCCAGAAAATGTGCAAGTAAAATGGCTAAGAATCCTCAGTAAAGACTGTCCTCTAGTTAAGCTTTGCTCTTTTCTCTGAACAGTTGTTCAACGCAATGTAATTAAGGTGCTGGAATAGGACCTTGGGAACCCAAGATCACATCTCCTGGCAGTCTCATTAGATGACCTTTAGACAGCCACTCCCTCTAAGACCAACTTATCTCACAAGGCTATCATTGTAGAGAAAATGGAGAAGAAACTGCTTACGCATTCTGCCTGCTTCTAAAACTGTAATAGCTAGTTTAGTATAGCAGTTAAGGCGTCAGCCTAAAAACTGGGAGACTTTGAGTTCCAATCCCACCATGGGTATGAAGCCAGCTGGGTAACCTATGGCCAGTCAATTTCTCTCAGCCCTATGAAGGAGACAGAGGCAAACCACTTCTTTAAAAACCTTGCCAAGAAAACTGCAAGGATTTGGCTAGGCAGCCTCTGAGAATTGGACATGATTGAGCAGAAGGGAAAAAAAACTTTAAAAGGAAAAATAGGGTAAAAATCAAAAGAAGTATTATTACGGTTAGTTGCATGTAGCCAGATGTTTGGGTTGCATTTGGCATTTTTATCCACCTATCAAGTCCTTCCCAAGGATCTGGGATAAGCAGATGTATTGTTTGATGGTGCTAAAGGTGTATTGTTCCAAGATGTAAAGTTCACAAAAAAACAACTCCTGCCTTTTGCAATTTTGTTAATGCCAATGATGTCGAAGTGGTGCTCCAGATGTTTTGGGATTGTACCCACGATGTCTATTACTATTGGTATATCTTTGCTTTCTTTTGCTATCGTCACTGTATTTTGTGATTTTCTCTAGTTCTTTCTCTTCTTTTCTGCTGTCTTCAGATACTGCCACCTCCACTATCCAAACTTTTTTGTCTTTCTTATCAACAATTGCTAAGTCTGAGCAATTATATAGCAGGTGTTTGTTTGAATTCTAAAGTCTCAGATCACTTTAGCATCATCTTCTATTGCTTTGTCTATTTTTGGTGCCGCCACTTCTTATTGGCAGGCTAATGGTACTTCTTGCAGATATTCCAATGCATCATTTTTGGTACTTTGTGATGCCATTATCTGTATCATTATTTTTTCAAAAAACAGTAAGAAAGGAGAACATTGAACCTCCACCCAGTTAGCAGAAAAAAGAAGCATCCAGATTCCTTGGAAATAAACTCTCCAACTAGAATATTTCTGTTTAAAGACATGAAATCAACAGTAAATAATCTGTATCTATGTATTCTTCTGAGATGGATGGCTATATATATATTTGATAAATAATGTATCTGTGTACCAATAAAGGAGAATATTTGTAACTCAGGGTTGCAATGAGGAGTCTTTGATGGTCTCTGAGCTTGTTTTCTTGCAGACATTTCATTGCAGTCTAGCACTGATGATGATACCTAGTTTGGGTAATGAAATCTCTGCAAGAAAACAATCAAGCTCAGAGAGCACTAAGGACCCTTGATGTGTGTACTCTGACATACATACACATGTACATATATACATATAAGTATGTAAGCTCTGTGCAAATCCATGTTATTTCTTCTCCTTGGCAACATCTTTCAGAACAGACGAATAAAAATGCAGTCATTTTATATAATTGATTCTAACTGGCAGACTTATTCTGAACTAATTGAAATATGCAGGGTGTTTCAAAAGTTATTTCATAGCCTAAGAGTAACCCTAACAAGACACTATAAGATCATTGTGGGTTATTTATCACACATTGTCCCATTAATACCAAATCAGTCCCTGGCAGAGTGAATTGGATTGTTCTGATATGAAACATACATCATAAATGGTTTCAGAAATCTTGTATAACTTGTGTTTGTACACATTTCAACTACTATGACATGCTGTAAGATTATTGTATTGCCTGAAATGGTATAGGGTTTCCTGCCTGAGCAGGGGGTTAGACTAGATGACCTCCAAGATCCCTTCCAACTTCTTCTTCTTCTTCTTCCTTCTTCTTCTTATTATTATTATTGTTATTGTTATTATTATATTATTGAAAAGTTTTAAAATATATTTTAAAAACATAAACACCCTCCCCCCCACTTACCCTCCCTCACCCTTCCCCCCCCCCGACTTCCCAGAGCTGAATACAGGGTATTAACTTTTACAAACTTAAGCTAAAATATGCTAACTAAAAAAAAACATTAAATTCTATCACACTTTAATTCCCCTTAAACATAACTAAATAACTAACTAGTAATGAATACCTAATAATACATCATATAAAACTAATACTTATTCATATGCTAAATGAAACTTTTTAGTCCCATATTTATTCTGAATATACTCGATCCATCTTCTCCATTCCACAATATATCTCTGTTGCGATTGTTCTTTCAAATATGCTGAAATCTTTGCCATTTCCGCCAGGTTTGAAACTTTCAAAGTTCACTCTTCTATAGTAGGCAGTTCCTCCTTCTTCCAATATTGCGCTACTAAAAGTCTTGCTGCCGTAATTAAATTCAACATCAGTTTAGTATCTATTACAGTACAATCTGTAATAATACCCAACAGAAATAACTGTGGAGAAAACCTTATCTTTTTCTTAAATATCTTCTGCATATTCCACCAAATTTTAATCCAAAAAGCTTTAACTTTTTTACAAGTCCACCATATATGATAATACATTGCATCCTCACAACCACACCTCCAACATTTAGGCTGGCAGTTCGGATACATACTTGCTAATTTTTTAGGATCTAAATGCCATCTATAAAACATTTTATAAAAATTCTCTTTTAAATTTTGAGCCTGTGTAAATTTTACATTTCTGACCCATATCTTTTCCCAAGTATCCATTGTTATAACCTCCTGAAAATTCTGGGCCCACTTTATCATACAATCTTTAACAAGTTCCGTTTCTATTTCTATCAGTACATTATATATCCTTCTTATATGTGCTTGACCTTGATCTCTAATTTGTTTTACCAAATTTCCATCAGTTATCGAAATACCGACTTTCTGATCTTGCTTGTAACTGCCCATACTGGAACCATCTTTTAAAATATTATATGGCTTTAATTGCCACACATTCCTTTCCATCCTAAGAATTTCTTTATATGTAGTCACATCATGTTTAAATCCTACATTTATATTTTCTGTTGCATGTTTAGGTATTGCCCAAATTGGTATTTTATAATTTAACTTATGTCGATATTTTTCCCAAACTCGCAACAGAGCATACCTTAAAATATGTGTCTTGAAAACATTATCCACCTTCTTGTCATACAATAAATATGCATGCCAAGCAAATAACAAATCATAACCCTCAATATTCAATAATCTCCCTTGTGTTAGATTAAACCAATCACTAATAGATGATAAAGCAGCAGCCTCATAATATAATTTAAAATTGGGCATTTTAAGACCGCTTCTTTCACGTACATCCTGCATTACCTTAAATTTAACTCTTGGTCTTTTCCCCATCCAAACAAATTTATTAATACCTTTCTGCCATTCCTCCAAATTTGAATCTTTTTTAAGTATAGGTATCATTTGAAATAAAAATAAAATACTGATTATAAGATATTTGCAAAAGTTTTAGCAAATAGATTAATGAAGGTAATGCAGCAAATGATTCATAGTGACCAAACAGGATTTATAAGTGGTAGACAAATGGAGAATAATGTGAGACATATTGTAGATTTATTGGAAGTTTTGGAAAGAAATAACCAGGCCTCTGCAGCGCTGATTTTTTTGGATGCTGAATGAAAAAGCCTTTGATCAATTGGACTGGCAATTTTTATTTAAGGTACTGGAGACAATGGAGTTTGGGGATAATTTTTTACAACCTATTAGGGCAATATATCAGAAGCAAACAGCTCAAATAATAATCAATGGTAGTCTGACAGAAACATGTAATATTGAAAATGGTACAAGACAGGGGTGTCCATTGTCACCTTTGTTGTTTGTTTTAACATTGGAAATATTATTAAGATACGAGACTCAAATAAAATTAAGGGAATTAAAATAAGAGATCAAGATTATAGATTGAGAGCATTTGCGGATGACTTGGTTATTACATTAAGTCAACTGACTTACTCGGTTGTAGATTTGATGGAGATAATATTGTCATATGGAAAAGTTTCTGGATTTAAGATAAATACGCAAAAAACTAAAATATTGTCTAAAAATATGACTATAGAACAAAAGGTTGTTTTAGAAGAGTTAACGGGATTTGAAATAGTAAAAAAGATTAAATATTTGGGGGTATATCTTTCAGCTTCAAATGTAAAATTATATAAAAATAATTATGAATTGTTATGGTTAAAAATACAAAGAGTTAGATAGTTGGAAAAAAATACAATTATCTTTATTGGGAAGAATCGCAGGAGTAAAAATGAATTTGCCAAAATTATTATTATTATTATTATTATTATTATTATTATTATTATTATTATTATTATTATTATTTTATTATAAAAATGTTATATAACCAGGTGGTTCTGTTTTTCACTTTCAGACAATGCAATTTTTGGATGAAAGAAACAGTTTCTCTGCTGGAGTACTGAAGTTGTGCGAACTTTACCTAATTGAAAAAACAACTGTGTTGTCTGTGTGTATACGCATGTATACATACATATCACAAATATTTATTTTTGAGAATGAACTTAGCTACAAGATTATGGTTGATTTTTTAAAATAGATTTGTCTGGATTATACAAAATAAAACATAGTATGTTGAAATAAATGTCCTTCATTTCAGATTTTTTTCTCAGTATTCTCCATAATAATCATATGGGGCTAGACCAGGGGTCAGCAACCTGAAACAGTGAAAGAGCCACTCGGAACTGGTTTCCTCACAAAAGGAAAAACTGGGAGCCGCAAAAAATGTGTGTGCATGTGCGTACATGCGCGCATGTGCAGAACAGGGTTTGACTGAAGAGTGGAGCCAAGGCGAGATATGCATCTACCCTGCATATTTGAATTGATTGGTTGAACTTTTTTAGTCTCACTTTTTTTTTGGAGTACACATAGCAGAGGACTGGGAGCCGCAGGAGACGGCTGAAAGAGCCGCATGCGGCTCCGGAGCCGCGGGTTGCAGACCTGTGGGCTAGACAGTATCATCATACAAAGTTGGTTTTCTCTAAGTTACTGGAACATACATAAAAAATTGGAGTCACAGATTAATTCTCAGTTTAATGTATTATTGTGTTACACTATACAAAGCTGTTCACATGGTAATCTTCCCAAGTTTCCCAACTAGGCTGTCTGCTGCTGTCTCATTTTTTCTATTCACTTGAGGTAAAATGAAAAAAAGCTGAGTGGTAGCATTTGTTTTTAAAAAATCACATTTCTACTAAGTTTTATTCTCTTCTATGGTACATAAAGTTTGGGGAATTGTGCTTTTTCAGCACTGATGAAAGATATAGAAGTCAAAAGAGCTACCAAGATTTTATTTTAATTTTAAAGCTGGTGGTTGTGCTTGCATACAATGTTTTATTTATTTTTATTTAATTTTATTTGTATACCGCCCTTCTCCCGAGGGACTCAGGGCGGTGAACAGGGCAAACATATAAAAATACAAGGATACAAAAGTTAAAAAAGAATTAAACACAATGCCCAAGCTAAAACAATAAATAGATATATTAAAAGCAACAACAAAATCCCAACCCATCCCCCATCAGGCCAGGCCGGCTTGTTCGAACAAGTAAGTCTTCAGATCGCGTCAGGAGGAGCGAAGGTTGGGCGCCATCCGTAGCTTGACCGGCAACCGATTCCATAAATCCGGGGCGCCCACAGAGAAGGACCTCCCCATGGGGGCCACCAGACGACATTCTCTGACCGGTGGCACCCTGAGGAGGCCCTCTCTGTGGGAACGCACAGGGCGGAGGGAAGTTGATGCCGGCAGCAGGTGATCCCTGAGGTACTCCGGACCCATGCCATGTAGGGCCTTGAACACCATAACCAGTACCTTGAATCTCACTCGGAAGATAACTGGGAGCTAATTCAGCTCACGGAGCAGAGGTGTAACATGGGAGTATCGGAGACTCCCAGCACAACTCTCGCGGCTGCATTTTGTACCAGTTGGAGCCTCCGAGTGGTCCTCAAGGGCAGCCCCATGTAGACAGCATTGCAGTAGTCTAAACGAGAGGTCACGAGCGCATGAGTGACCGTACACAGGGCATCCCGGTCTAGATAGGGCCGCAACTGGTGCACCAGGCGAACTTGGGCAAAGGCCCCCCTAGTCACAGCCACTATGTGATCTTCCAAAGTAAGCCGTGAATCTAGGAGGACTCCCAAGTTGCGAGCCCTATCTATGGGGAGTAATAGTTCACCCCCCATAGAAAGAGATGGAATATTCTGAATATCCTGGGATGCCGGTATGCACAGCCATTCAGTCTTGTCAGGGTTGAGTTGAAGTCTGTTCCTCCCCATCCAGACCCGAACCACTTCCAGGCAACGGGACATCACGTTGAGGGCATCACTGGGGTGGTTTGGGGTTGAAATAAAAAACTGGGTATCATCAGCGTACTGATGATTCCCAACTCCAAAACCACAAATGATCTCACCCAGCGGTTTCATGTAGTTGTTGAACAGGAGAGGCGAGAGGACCGACCCCTGAGGAACTCCACAAGCGAGAAGTCTCGAGGTCGACCTCTGCCCCCCTGCCAACACCGACTGCGAACGTCCCAGGAAATAGGAGGAGAACCACTGAAAAACTGTGCCTCCCACTCCCAATCCCCTGAGACGCCGCAGCAGGATACCATGGTCGATGGTATCGAACGCCGCTGAGAGGTCTAATAGGACTAGGACAGAGGAATATCCCCTGTCCCGAGCCCTCCAGAGATCATTCACCAGAGCGACCAATGCCGTCTCCGTGCTATACCCGGGCCTGAAACCCGATTGGTACGGGTCTAGATAATCCGCTTCATCCAGGACCAGAGGGAGCTGATGCGCCACCACACTCTCAACAACCTTCGCAAGAAAGCGAAGGTTGGAGACCGGACGAAAGTTATTTAACACAGCTGGATCCAAGGCAGGCTTCTTGAGGAGAGGTCTCACCACCGCCTCCTTCAAGACGGCAGGGAAACTACCCTCACTTAAAGAGGCAGATATAACCACCTGGAACCAGCCTCGTGTCCCCTCCCAAGCCGCATAAACCAGCCAGGAAGGGCACGGGTCCAATAAACATGTGGTGGAGCTCAACCTCCCCATAATCCTGTCCACTTCCTCCGGAGTCACAGAATCAAACTCCTCCCAGGTAATATCAACAAGACCGCCCGTGTCCTGATCGTCAGACTCTGCCCAGTCGGAGTCCAGACCGGTCCGAATCCGAGCGATTTTGTCCGACAGATGTTGACTAAACTCTTTGGCACGACCCTGCAAGGGTTCCTCCCTCACCTCCTGATTAAGGAGGGAGCGGGTCACCCTAAACAGGGCGGCTGGGCAGTTATCTGCGGACGCGATAAGGGTAGCGAAGTGATTAGACCTCGCCACCCTTATCGCTGCGAGATAAGACCTAATATAGGTTCTTAGTCGCAATCGGTCGGATTCGGATCGGCCGGATCTCCAACGGCTCTCTAGGCCCCGTCTCCGACGCTTCATCTCCCGAAGCTCCATGGAAAACAATGGAGCTCTCTGGGATCTGCACCGGGTCAGGGGCCGCAAGGGTACAACTCGGTCAAGTGCCTCCCTGGCCGCCCTTTCCCAGGCTTCCACTAAGGCATCCGCCGAGTTGTGAGCAACGGAGGCAGGTGGGGACCCCAGTGCTGTATGGAACCTATCAGGGTCCATTAAGCACCTGGGGTGGTACCATCTAATTGGCTCCACACACCCAGGCAGGGAGTGGCAAAACGGAAGACCAGCCGCAGGAGATGATGATCGGTCCATGGCAGGGGCATAACAATTGGGGAGCCCCCACCAAGATCATCTAACCACTATATAAATTTTATTTTAGTCTGTATAGATGTATGTTTTGTACATTTGTGCATGGGTGTGTGTGTATTTCACACAAAATAAGTACATGCACTAAGACCTGTCAGCAATAAGGTCATTGTTTTCCTGGTAGAAAAAGATAGGAAGGTAGAGCAACAGGAAAATTGTCCAATGGGAGAACATCGTAGCCTTCAGTCCTGAGTAGCTTGGAAGCTTGCTAAGATGTGTCAGTCTGGATAAGTTTTTTTAAAAAATTAGTTTAAAGTCCAGCTGCCACAAGCAGAGGGTAGAAGCAGTTTAAACAAGAAGTTCAGATTTGTCCTTTATCAGGTGGAAAGTAACACAGTTATGGGTGATAAAACACACAGGGAGCAGAATAAATTATCAGGCTGCTAACTCAAGCCACAAAGTAGGGTCATGGTTGGTATGAAGACTCAAAAGAGTCTCTGGGAGGAGAAATTTCAGACCTTGCATTCCACTTATAGGCTGACCCGATTCCTGTGGCTAAAACAAAACAAGGTAGAGAGGCAGAGTAATGCCCCATCTCCTGCCTCCCATCCTCCCAATATTTTCACCAGAGGACATCTGCAATCCAGTTCACATTTTTTCAAAAACCTAATTATTTGAACTTACTCTGTCCTCGCCTGAGCACAGCTAGTATTCGACTAATATACATTTCAGTGTAATATAAAAAATACTTTTGTATTTTTTACACTATAAGTAAAAAATACACTCATATTTTTTAAAGGTATGTAAGCCATTTAGCCTCAAGAAAAACCTTTGAACTACATTGAAACAAGTTCAAAGACTTTTCTGGATGGGAAACGCATTCCTTTCAAGCCAAAAATAGCCCTTTGAAGATTAAGTTCCTTCTAATGATTTAAAAACTTCTGATATTGTGATAGCAGAATGTTTCCAGCCTCTCAGATAAATTCCACTAAATGCTTGCTTCTACACTGACGATGTCAGTCTTGTATATCAGTCTTAATGAAATGATTTGAGACTTGTCACTGAAAGCATAGCTGTTTTTTTATCCCTAGATACTGGCACAGTCATTGCTACTTACATCTTACCTTCACTTGCCTTCAGTCTTCTGGAAGCTGAAAGTGACCTTAGAAATACTGATCCATCTCCAGGGATAAATTAAGGTAAAAAAATATGGAGGGATAGAATTCACATCTGTGGTATCTGAAGCCTACAGTCACAATTAGCAGTGCACATTAAGATACAAATTTGGTGAAGGCTCTGCTGAAAGTTATCTTCCATGTAGTCTCTTCAGAACTATAGTTCCCTGGAGAAAGGTTGAGGTTTAGGTTCTGTGAAAACATAACTCCCATTGTTGGCCCATAGTTTTCGCAAGGCAAAAAAAAACATTTCCTGGGAACAAGATAGCTCTGAGTTTAAGAAAATGTCATGTCAGGCAGTCATTCTCAAAACATTTTATCTCCATAAATATTATTTCTTGGAATGCAGAGAAACAAAAGGCATATGCCCTAATTGTTAGCACAATATGTAAGCCAAGAAAATCTTAATAGCAGAAATACAAACATTCTTCATTTATAATAGCCACCAGATTATTATTGTGCTTTTAAACTGAGGATCAATAGATTCAACCAAAATAAGCAAAACCTTACCGGACCTCAAAACCTTAAAAGCTCTTTGAAACTACAATAACAAAGGCTTGTTTAAAATGAGACAAGAAAACATGTTTAATATATGCCTCTAAATGTTTAGATTTCTACATTATTGATGCTTTTGGCTAGAAATGATATGTTGCAATTCTGTGTACGAACAGTAACAAAATTCCTTATAGAAAGAAAATGATATTGTCTGAGGAACATTGTCCATGGGGTCACGATGGGTCGGATGCGACTTCACAGCTAACAACAATGTACTCAGAGCCTTGGTTGTTGTGGTATCACAAATCAATCTTAATCATTTCTCTTTTTAACATATCACAAAACCTCATTTCAGCACAAAATGTCTCAAACTGTGAATGGCACAAAGTTTATCTGTATTCTGATTGGGCATGAAAGGCAGGGCACCTGAGCAGGATCTGTCACGTAAAGACAAAACTGAATGTGTTTTGTTTGGCTTTCCCTTAAGCACTAGTGCTTCTTAAAGATTTTGTACATTGAATGTAGTCAGATGCATGAGTATTGTTATTTATCAGGCAGATTCTTATAGAATACTTAAGAGTAAGAACACTCAGATGACAACAGTTACAGTGATACTATGTTAATTAAAAGTGCTCTGGAAGTGCTCCATTTTGACAACTTTCAGAAAAGCAGTACTGTACTGTATAATCAGAGCAATCTGAAGCTCCTGCAGAAGGCTATTCCATAAAACATGCATCTCCTAGCCTTGGGTCTAATAACATGATAATAGGAGGCTATCAACAATTTTTCCCACATATATACTGGTGACACACTTACAGTAGTCTTATTGATAATTATGCATCTTCTATGACAAAGTATATTGATGTGTAATGAAATTGACAACACGTGGACAGACTCAACCATAGTTTCAACTGGGAAACTGAGCATCCTAGACCAAGCTGGATCCGAAAAGTTATTAATTCCTAGAAGAATCCCTAGTCACAGAGATAAACCACATTCACACACAATGAAAAGTTAAGAAGGTAACAAAAAGACCAGAACAGTCCTGCAGCCAACATCCAGATAAGCAGGGATTAACACCATGCATACAAGCAGAAACCAATACCCTAATCAAGGAACTACCAAGGATAAAACCACATCCCCACCAAAATTGGCAGAGCAACCTAAAGATAAAGGTAAAGGTTTCCCGTCCAGTCATTTGCGACTCTAGGGGTTGTGTGTGTGTGCTCATTTTTGTTTCTTAAGCATGGTAGGGAGCATTGTTGAAGATATTTCTGTGGTCATGTGGCTTGCATGACTATACACCAAGGAACATGGAATGCTGTTACCTTTCCACCAAAGTGGCACCTATTTATCTACTTGCATTTGCATGTATCCAAACTGCTAGGAGGGCAGGGGTTGGGGAAAGTAACAGGAGCTCACCCCATCAAGCGGCACCCAAGCTGTCAGCTTTCTAGCTAACAAGCTCAGCATCTTTAACTGCTGAGCCATCATGCCCCCAGGGCAACCCACTATGCATAAACAGGAGCAAGCCACACTCACTTGTACTAATGATGCTAACTGATTGGGTGATAAAACATCTGCAAACAACCAAGCTCAGAGAGCACCAAGGACTCCACAGATCAGCTCTGAGCTACACATATGCTCTTCTATTAAGATATTTTAATAGTACACATTTTATGTAATTACATATATTTAAATAATCTGAATTAATGTCAGATGCTATAGAACATCACCTAGGTCCTGAGGAAGTTTTTCAGCTTAGGAAAAACCTTCAGTGAATTCTGTGTTGTTACATGTAAAACATCTTCCACTGAAATTCCTTTTATTTTAGCAATGTATTCTGCAGCAATGAAGATATTCTTTGGCTCATTTCTCACCTGAAATGCAATAATAAGGTTATAAAATTCATTTTAAAAATGGTAAAGAAAATTACAAAGAAAGTTTATAAACATTTATAAAATTATGTAACAGGTTCCTGTGGAGCAATTCTTTTTCATTTACAACTCATCTGCAAATCTTCTTAGTCCAAACCTAATTCATTGAGTAATGCAGGAGTGATGAAGGAACAGGTGGAAATGATGACTGACAGTTGTAGTCATAAATCTGCACAGGAATGGCCCTTGTCATTTGTTTCTGTAGCCAAGACAGTAGAGATGTCCAGCAGCATCCAAGGTATCTGAGAAGCTCTGCTAGAATAGTGCTACACACCCTCAGCTGAGGGAGATTAAAAAAGGTCCCCTAAACATGGCCTGTTCTACAACATCTGGCCAATTGGAATAAATTAACAGATTATGAAGCTCTGCTTTGGTCTCGGCATGTCCCTGTATATCACCACTGTCAGCACCTAGCTATCAACTCACACAAATCCAGGTGAAGACAAGGAAGCTTTCTACAAGGATCTGGACCAGATTATCCGAACCACACACACACACACCCAGTGACCAACTCACCATTTTGACCAATTTCAGTGCTAAGGTGGTAACAGGCAGTAATAATGGGTGTTACATGTGCTCCTTTATGACTTATGGTCACTCAGTCATACACTCACAAAGGCTTAGAAAACCGCTACTGTATGCTCAAGCCACTTTCAACTGAACACTGAGGCACAACTGGTTCTTGGGACAGAAGCTACCAAGTCTGGATCCAAAGATGACTCAAAGAGTGGGAAGTCTTCAGGACTCCTTTTATCTCCCCAAGTCCTTGCTTATTTTGCTTTGTTGATTGAAAAACTAATACCTACTCTTGGCTTCTTAATTTATAAGTCTGGTTATTGCTATTGATGAAATTTGAGGGCTTCCCCACATGCTCAGGTTAAATTTCTTTTCTCTGGTTCAGGTGACATATTTCTTTTGTTTCCTTAATGACTTAGTTCCTTCTTATCTACCTTCCTTAAGGGATCTTTTAGACAAGACTCCTGGGCTTTGGTCCACCTTGCTTACCTGCCTGTTTCATCTTTAGGTATGGCAGCTTCAGCCTAGTCTCATAGGAGACAAAATCCTTAGAAGACGTGGAGTGGAAAAACTAAATTGCAACACTCTGCTGCTTTGAGCAAATGTGCCAAGCACATCCTGTGCACCAATTATCACAATGTTCACACATGCAAAGAAGTACAAAACTACCTGGATATATCCCAAGTCCAAACACTAGTAACAGAGTAGCAAAGGTACAGCCTCAGTGTTTGAGATGTGCAAAGACAGTATCACAACCTAGAAACAATTCCCATATTTCCTAGGTGATGTACTCAAGCACTCAGTCTTCCAGTTTTGGGCAAACAACACCTGCAGTTTATTTCATTGAGATAACCTCCATCTTTCTTTTACACTTAAGAGTCTTGTCATTTTAGCAGACTTAAAACTGATATAATTCTACTGTTACACTGTGTTATTGCTGAACCTGACAAGATAGAATCATTGATGGGTCCTGACCTGTTTCTCAGGACCTAGGGCAGGTGAATCAGTTTCCAAGCAAATGCTTTCCAGAGGCAGCTGTTTCACAAGTTTCTGCTTCTTAAAGGAAATCATAGAAAGGAATTAACATCTGTAGCTTCTAAGCAGAAAAGGCAAACACTCCAACAAAAGACTGTTAATCAATTTATAGAATTTCCACATAAACTGAAATATGCACTTTATCAGATGTTGAACACATTGTCTTTATATACTTATACACTCCTAAACAATTTTTATTCCCTATTTCAGTATATTCAAATTTTAAAAAATTGAAAAAGTCCAAGATCCATTGAGAAACCTTGCTTTGTTTAAGCAATGAATCCTTCAGCTGATTAATAACTGACAATTATATTAATATACTATAAATGTTAAACACATCAGGCCAGAGACCAGACTATGAGTTCTAATCCACCTTTGAGATGGGCTAGCTGGATAATTTTAGCCACTCATTCTCTCTCAGCCCTAGGAAGAAAAAAATGGCAAATTACTTCCAAAATTGTTGCCAAGAAAACTAAGAACTTGTTTAGGTAGTTGCCAGGAATCAAGATTGATTTAGACACTTTTTTAGCCTGTCCTGGAGTGTGTTTATAAATGTTTACATGTATTTAGGTTTGTATTACACAATGCCATGAATAAAGAACTTTTGCTCAAGGCTTTGCTCCTTAATCCTTACCTGTTCACTTCTTGTAATTGAAGGAGGGATAGAGAAAAAATACCCAGACTTCACTCCTTCCATTGCTACAGATGGTTTGCCATCAAATGCATGGAGCAACACTTTCTCAGCACCTGAGTATCCCAATAGCCGGGGAAAGAAGTCACATTACCAGTAGAATTATGTCAGAACCTAACATAAGCAGCCAATTACAAACCAAGAAAGTTTCAAAGCCCATATTATAATGCAAGAGAGACAGATTAATGCCCTCTTGCAGAGTGAGATTACTTGTATTCCCTTTTCATATATTCATACTATATTTTTCTGCACAATTGCTTAATTTGATTGTCATGTCAATAAACCAAAAGCACAAGTTATTGTTAAATTCCTTACAAAAGGATATGCTATTAAAACTAGAAATTCAGACACATAAGTTCCTATCATATTGTTTATGTGATTCAAGAATGCAGTTGTTTCTAACAGTCTAGGAATTTCTTGCAAAAATCATACAAAGGCAAAAATAAATATATATTCAATTTGGGGGATCCATTTGCAAAAAATACTTTATATCATGTGTTCTGCATTGAAGCAATGTTTAATTTTAGAATAAGTACTATATTCATTAGGGTAATTACGAAATTTTAGACTTTCGGCTCACCCATACCCCTCTAGCACTTTAGTCTGCATAATATACTACATGAATTATATCAAAATATGGCAAACTAGCCTCTAAAAAACACATTTATTTAAAAATGTGGCAAATGTGACAAGATTTGGGGATCTTCCTGTTTCTTCTACTAAATAGGGCCTTGGATTTTGCCAAATTCTGCCAATACTCAAATCTTGCTAAAATGTAACTGTTCCAGATTTCCAAATGCCTGTGCTTCTTCCAATAATAAAGCATAGTTTTGAAAATTGCAATGAAAGCAGTTAAGTAAGCAGTTAAGTTAAGTTACATATTCCTCATAACTTTGATGTAACATCTAGAGAAGAAAAGTTGACTTAGACCCCCATGGAGATGAGATCCCATATCAGGGGCACACATATTTTAACAAGAAAGCTAAACAAACTTAAATCATTAAGTAAAATAAACTATACCTTGTTCCTTTAAGAGGTTAATTGTTGGCCTTCCAGCTGAGCGGGAATGAACATTTCTAGAATAAATAAAAAAAACAAAAACTCAGCAAGAGATTTTGGCAAAACTAGCATGACTTTCAGGGTCAGAAACACCAGCTATGTGACTGAAATTGCAGCATATCTAGGCTTTTGATTTCAGCTAGATATTTTAATTTACTGTTAAATTAACAGTACTAGGACTTAAGTATAGGGTAATTATTATAGTAAAGTTGTAATAAATATATAACACTATTATACAAATAAACATTTGGGGATGAGTCTGTTCTCTATCATAGCATCTTATTTGTATGTATCTTGTTTGTTTGTATAGCCACCCATTTCACATGCAAATGATTTGCATTATCAGTTCACTCATTGTTAGATCTAGAATTCTGCAACTACTACTCATAGTAACAAGAAAAGGTGTGCTTAGAGTCCCTTCCATGAAACAATGCCATGTAACATGTATGCACCTTCTTTTCTGCGGCACTTGCCTATGGAACATCATTCCCACCCTGAAATTTTTTAAAATCTCCATATGATTTCTTGCTGAACTGTTGATTATACAATTTGATGGTACAAAATAATAAAATGTTTGAAAATATTTCAAATCACTATATAACTATTATACAATAATGCAACATGTTGTATTATAATTAAAGGTAAAGGTTCCCCCACGCATGCATGCTAGTCGTTTGCGACTCTAGGGGCCGGTGCTCATCTCCGTTTCAAAGCCGAAGAGCCAGCGCTTGTCCAAGGTCGTCTCCGTGGTCATGTGGCCAGCATGACTAGACGCCAAAGGCACATGGAACGCTGTTACCTTCCCACCATAGTGGTCCCTATTTTTCTACTTGCATTTTTACATGCTTTCGAACTGCTAGGTTGGCAGAAGCTGGGACAAGTAACAAGTGCTCACTGTTACGCGGCACTCGGGATTTGACCCGCCAAACTGCCGACCTTCTGATCGACAAGCTCAGCATCCTAACCCACTGAGCCACCACGTCTCTTGTATTATAATTACAGTACATGAAATAACCACAGGATCTAAGCAAAATGCAATCAGATTTTTAGAAAAATAAGTTCATTTAAAGAAATTAAGTATCATAAAGAGAAGTTAATTCTCTAAATTATAAAAATAGCTATATTTTTTGCAACAAGTAACCTACAAAGGTAAGTCAAGTTGTTTCGCCAGTTGAATTTGTTTCATCAAAACTTGACGTTGCCCTTCCTTCTGTTCATCACTGCTGGCAAATCTGGGAGTAAAATCTAAACCAATCTAGAGATTTAAAAAAAACACAAGGTGGATTGTGATTGTGGGGAAAAAACAGAGGAAATGTGCTCCTGGTGAAAAAGAAGGAGCTACATCTATCAAATAATTATTATTTATGAAACACTTGCAATCTTTAATCATTTATTCAGAAATATAAATAGTTTATGAAGCTTACAACAAAAGATATGACTGTTCTGTGAGACCAAAAGGTAATTTCCAACATGGAAAAACAAATTTACATTGAAAATATTTCCTAGATATATTGCAAATTCTATGCATCACATATGCATATCCTCATTTATGACAACTACATATATATGTAGTGGGGATATAACATACATTTTATTTATTTTAAATGATTCTATATTTGTACAGTTCAAAATATATGTATGTATTTTCATAGATTAAACAATAAATATTTCAGCAAATGGACATTTTCCAAAACACACACAATTATACATACAGGGATGTTTTTGTTATGACATAATGTACATTGATATACTACTTTCCATTCTATCTGTACAATTCTGTGTAAATCCACTTACATGTACTATATGGGCATTTTACTCAATAGGGTTTAATTCCAGATAAGTGTACTGCAAAAATTAAATCTAAATACCACAGGTTGGATTGCAGTGTTGTGTCCTAGAAACTTTTATCAAGATGCTAAATTCATTCAACTCTTTAGGGCTTAATTCTAAGTGATACACACTGCTTTTGACAGAGGAAAAATTATATCTGAAAAAGACCTAATAAAATAATATGATGATTCTACTTGCCTCTCCAATGGCCAGCAAATGATCCTGATATAGCTCAATGAGTGGGAATGCTTCTTCTAGATCCTACAAAAAGATTTAACAAAATGAAATGAATATTAAAGTAAATGTACACATTTGCTTCTGCTCATTTAGTTTCATGTTTCTCTTGATTTCTTTTCTGTTTATTTATTTACCTATCTCTCAAATTTCTACACTGCCCATCTCACCTAAGTGACTCTGGATAGTTTAAAATAAAAACATCAGTTGTATAAAAACATACTTAAAAAACAGATTAAAAGCAGAATTAGAAGGTTAAAATGAAGATGTTAAAAGAGATAAGATGCCTTCAAGCCTTCAACCATCCTCAGAGTTTCATATCACTCAGAGACTCCTATGCCAGTTGGCAGAGCTAAGTGTTCCAGAAGATATTCTTCCAGAAGAAGGGGGGGCTGCCTCACCTTTGGGGTAAGATATTCCAAAGGGCGGGGAGAATAGCAGAAAAGGCTTTCTTCCAGGATCCTGCTAGTCAAAATTCTTTGACAGGATCCACAACATACTTGCCTGCTTGAGCAGGTGGAGCAAATCAATGTAATCGGGACAAGACAGTTCCTCGGGTAACTTGGTCTCATGTCATGAAAGGCTTTAATGGTAATAACCAACACCTTGAATTGCACCTGAAAGGAAACAGGCGTACAACGCAGCTCACGTTGCAGAGATGTTACATAAGTAACCATGGGGACGCCCAAAATTGCTCACAGGACCACATTCTGCACCAGTTGTAGCTTCCATATACTCTTCAAGGGTGGTCTCATGTACAGGGCTTTGCAGTAGACCATGTGGACTACTTACATACCCAGTATGTTTTCTATGTTCTTAAGGAAGGCAGGATGGATGTTAAACGTGCACCAGCTTTTCTGTCAAAAAAACTCTGGTTTTTATACTTAATGTTTACAGCACTGTTTCACTTACCATAGACATTTTGCTTTTTATTACTGCATATTCTTGGGCAAAATTCCATTATCTAGATTATGGCATATAGGCACAAAACATATACATTACTACACTGCAGTGTTTCTTAACTTCATGCTGACTGGAATTCTGGGAGTTGAAGTCCACACTTAAAGATTCTAAGGTTATAAGCACTGCTATATTGAATATCTTAATCTACATTAAAATTTGTAGATAGTCCTCAACTTACGACCACAATTGAGCCTAAAATATATATTGTTAAGTGAGAAATTTGTTAAGTGAGTTTTGCCCCATTTTGCGATTTTTCTGGCCACATTTGTTAAGTGAATCATTGCAGCTGTTAAATTAGTAACATGGTTAAGTGAATCTAGTTTCCCCATTGATGTGGCTTGCCAGAAGGTCACAAAAGGGGATCACATGACTCTGGGACACTACAACCGTCATAAATGTGAGTCAGTTTTCAAGCATCTGAATGTAAATCACATAACCATGGGGATGCTGTGACAGCCATAAGTGTGAAAAATGGTCATAATTCACTGTTTTCACTGCCGTTGTAACACTGAATGGTCATTAAATAAACTGTTGTAAGGACTACCTGTATTGTGCATGAAACCAAAAGGTAGCTAAGGAGCTAAAGTGTATCTTGCCTTATAAAGGTTGAATTTCACTTTCAAATATATATGAGGATTTTTTCTCTGATCAACCAAGTTCACAAAGCCTTCTTCCTGGCCACTATAGGACATTCCCATCTCAATACCAAGCCATGTGTCTTAGTACTCATATACTATACTTTTAATGGAAAACATTGCTTCCTCCTTTGTTCTCATAAAAATATTGATATGAGAGGGTGCCCTGTTGCTTAGAGTCTTAGAACTGTTCTTTTAATTTACATGAAATTCTAAACTTTTATTAATAAGTGTTCTCAACAAGACTTAGGCAAACGTCTCTCATAAAACTGATCTAAATAAATCAATAAGGGGCATTTTAATGGTGTGTTTTTATGTATGTACATACTGTAGATATTTTCGTGTGTTTAGTCTTTTGTGATGGTAGCTATGATATGTATGTCTTATTCATACATCCATATAATAGAAGGGAATTTCTTTTTGTCTAGTGTTTAGATTTTATTTTATTAGATTTTTATGCCATCAATCCCACTGTTATGGTGACTCAATTAAACCAAACTGATTTTAAAAATCTTGATGATTTTTAATAAACTGCCTCATTCTCAAATGGATTTATTCTGTGATCTTAGGCAAGTTTTTGCTTGTTGAACTTTATTCCTTACTTGTAAGATTAAATAACTCCTGACTACAATTTAATAAAGACCGAAAAATATCTAATAAATTAAGACACAGTGTAGACTTAATAATGTATAGAACTTAAAAATTGTAATTTTTTTCATTTCACCTTTAAAGTAACACTGCGTTCACATCCACCTGGAATACTTTGAACTGGATGGATGCCCAAGCATGGAAAAATAAATCCTGGATGTCTAGACATAAACATTTGTTAAGGCATGGCACAAGTCAGGTGCACATTACACTGAATCACTAAAATTAATGTCAAATAAATCAATACTTACTTCAAATAAAAGAAATAAAAGAAAGTGAATAAGTTTTCTGTTCCTCATTCTTACATTTTCAATGCATTCCTTGTCTGAGTACCACTTAAAAACAACTACAACTTTTTTTGTTTTGTGCGAAAGAATACTAATCTAGGCAAGAGTGTACTGATAAATGTTTAAGAATTTATTCCACTGGCTCTATTGCTGCTGCTGTACAATACCTCACTGCCAGCTGAAAAACAAATGGGCATTATGGCTCAGCTCTACTCTCAAACAACACACAAAATTCCAGATAACTTAACAAGCGGCTCTTGCGAACCAGTTCCAGCACACTTGAGTGAAGGCATCTCAAGTTTCATACAGTATATACTGAATAATGGATGAAGGAACAAGTATGATGCCAGATTAACCAACCAGAAAACCCTGTTGAGCCATAAAATACAAATGGACGCTGACTCAGCTACTGAGATATAGTAGAAGTGCTGGAAAGCACAAGCATTTGATAACATCTAGAAAAAGATAACCTGTTAACAGGCACAGGCTTAGATCTATTTGTTCAACTCAGAAAAGCCACTGTTATTAATTCTCATTTTCCCACCTTCTGATCTCATTAACACAGATTTTGTGATATCCCAATTAAATATATTTTGCAATTTGCATAAATGTATAAAAAGAGGTTGCACTCCCTCTACTTATAGGCTTGTCCTTCACCTTCAAGAACTGTAATAAACCAATTTATCCCTCAGTGAAACTGAGCGCTAATCTCTAGTCTTAAATGAATTCTTGGTAAATTCTCCTGCACATTATATCAAATTACATCAGACTGTTAAAATTTCATTGTAAAATATGTGGGTGAATCTAATACTCCAAAGAAATACTCCAAAAATTCAATACGTTTGTAACATTTTCTTTGAACACAGATATTTACAGAACAACAGCATAGTTCAATTTAATTTTGAAATTTTTTTAAAAAGAATGACAAAAGTGCAAATGAAGATGTTTATTCCAAAATCCCATTAAATGGATGTAACTAACTGGGTAATTCTTTAAATCCTAATCTATAACTATTTTCATCCCATCCAGTATAGACTGGAAACATTAGTACCTTTCTGAAAGTTGAATAATTTTTGTGAAATCTCCAGAATGTTCAGCAACTACAACCAGGGCCAAAACGTTAGACTGAAATAGGAAATAAATTACATAGAATTAAAGCAGTAAATCACAAAACTGTTCCAAAGTAAATCTATTTAAAAATAATATTCCCACATTAAATTAAATGCAATTATAAGTTTTAAATTATGGTACAATGATTTGAATCTAAAGTAACCTGTGTATAGAAAGTTTACAGAAGGAAAGCTCTGCAGGTTCATTCTGCTGAAAAGAAAATAGTTGAGAAAAGGATGAGATGGAAAAATATTTCCATTTTGAGACTTCCTTAAACCATAAAATTTAGGCTCCAGTTCCAATTTGGGTCATTTGTCTCATGCCTCAACAGTTTCCACCCATGCACTCCATCTTTCAATTTTCCAAAAAGTGTAAGGAACCATGGAGATATTCTACTCTTTCCAACCTCCTATCCAAGTCAGGAGACCTTAATGTATCCGAAATAATATATATTTGTAATATATAAAATATAACTTTAGAACTTTTAAGAAAGGCTCCTGAAGCTGTTTGTCTCAGAACCTATATAATCTTACTATTTTAACAAACAAAAGCACTGCTTAGTGTGCATCAGGCTTCATTTTTACATTGAATATATTAACGTTCAGATCTGTGTCCTTTCTAGATTACTTGCAAATTAAGCCAACTTTTTTCAGATATGAATTTTGTGTACTGTCAGAGGGAGCAAGCCACATATAAGAAAGCATATATGAATCAATCAAATACACTTCTATGGTACATTGAACATCTAATGACTGCATGAGAAACAGAGGCTCACAGACTCATTACACCAAACTACAGAGGTCTTAATTGTAAAGAATAATCCACATTTTGGGTTCTTATGAGCAATAGGCTAAGCCATAAACTAAGGATTACTCTATCATGCATATCTATGGTTTACCACAGGGGTTGGGCTGGATTCATACAATTTTTTAAAAAATTATCCTTTTTTCATATACAGCTAAAGGCAGCAAACATAGCAATACTCCTTCCTCCTCCAATTTTCCCCACAACAGCCTTGTGTGTTGAATTGGGCAGAGAGACAATGACTGGCCTGAAGTCACCAGGCTGGTTAAAATAAACTGCATGTCACCCAGTCAGTGTTTTGAACTTTAGTCTAACTGAACATTCAACATTCAATCTGCTTAAGTTCCAAAACACAAATGCAGATGTAACTATGCTTACACTTTGATAAAGGGAAAATAACAACTGAAAAAATATTACAAACCTTTTTTGCATCTTCCAATACACGTTCAATATCCTGGAAGAGGTTAAAATGTTATTATGCTGACAGATCATTGTGTTTAAACATAGCATATTTGCAAAGGACCAAGATTTTCATTCTATCCATAAAGAGTAATGCAGCCTAACTTTTCTTTCTTTTCTCCCCACAGTTTTTATTAAGGATTATACTGAACAGATAAAACATACCCATTTCAATACAAAAATACATTAAAAAGAAAAAAAAAGTTGTAAAAACACACCCAAAGGAGAAAAAAATATATAATAAACTATTTCTTTGGTATTGAATGTAGGTTGACCTCTTCCAATCTGTTGACTACTGTGTCTTTATCCAGATACGCTGGCATAGTTTGATTAGAACTTTTATAGATTCTTCTGTGGCTTTCTGTATTCACTGTATCCATTTAGAAGTGATTCAGATTTCTGCAGCCTTATAAGCCCTAAATTGGAGATGCTTAAGTAGTCAGGAAGATACCACCAAATGCTTGCAAACTTTGGGGAAATCACTGGCGTATTCTCACCCACCCCTATATATATATATATATATATATATATATTCAGATTCTCCTAACAATCATTTTCGTTTTAAATTGTAAACCGCCCAGAGTCATTGACTGAGCTGGGCGGATATAGAAATTGAATAAATAAATGAATTTCAGACGGCAAGTTCGGGCAGACATTGCCATATCAAACAGTAACCTTATTCCTCCCTGATCCTTAAATAACAATATTTCCCGATGAAGAAAACCTGCAACTTCTTTGTAATGGTTTAAGATGTCTTAATATGAGGTTTTAGTAAATATTTTGGTGGTGTATTTTTTCCCCTTAGTCTAAAACCACTTACCCTTTGAAATTCGGGCGCCGCGAGATGGCAGTGACAGTCCACCGCTCCCATCCTGGCACTCAGAACTAGAGTTGTCCCAGTCGCTGTTTCCACCCGAACCTATTTCCAGATTCCACCGTCGCGGTGGCAAAGTATTAAATGAGGATCACTTCTACTTCCGGGTTGGGGAGGAAGTTAAGGAGGGCTTTGAAAGAGAGCGGGAAATGATAGCCGAAATGGAGGCGCTGCAGTCGACTGGGGATGCGGCAGTTTGTCCTGCACTGCCGCGTCAGGAGCCCCGAGTGCAGTGCCTTTCACGCCGATGGACGGCCGAGTTGCTGGATCATTGCAGACCTTTCGTGCGCAGACTCGGGGCCGGTCAGGCTGTTGACAGCGAGAACTTGGAACAGGCTGTGGAGGAAGCACTTTGGGTAAGGGGAGTCAGACTGAGATGGCTTGGCCGTGGTGAGAGTTGGGCTGCTAGGAGGGATGGCGGCAGGTTTATTCTGATTGCTTCTCATTAAGATTACTTCTGTCAGAGGAAGACTTTAAATAAATATTGAATTGTTTGCGGGGCGTTGTTTGGTTGAATAGGGCTTAATTCTTTGCCCTAGAGCAGGGCTAGGCAACTTTGGCTCTTTTATGACTCGTGGACTTCAACTCCCAGAATTCCTGAGCCAGCCGTGCTGAGGGGAAAGGGAGAGGTTTCCAAGCTGAGCCATGCCGGCTCAGGAATTATGGGAGTTGAAGTCCACGAGTCATAAAACAGCCAAAGTTGCCTACCTGTGCCCTAGAGTGTCTTTAGTAAGGGGATGAGTAACCTCTGGCCCCAAATAACTCTTCTGCCGTTCTCAAAGATTGATTGCTGAAAACGGACATCTCAGATTCTTGTATCTTTCGAGGTCAGAAGCACACACCCCGGCTGTCGTATAACTTCTAAAATAAGCATTCACAATCCCTCTCCCACCGGTATGTACTGTATGATACGATCCTAACCACTTTTCACCCTTAAACCTCAGGAATTATAAAAGCAGCATAAATGTTGCTGATTTTTAAATATAGTATGACACCAAGGCGTTTTATTTGTGATTTCTGTGAAGATAGGAAAAGCAATTATCAGTTGTAAAAATATTGAAAAACAATATGGAAGCAACAGAAACAAGTATTTTCATAAGAAGAAACATATAAATTACTTAACAAAGATTCAAGGGGGAGGTTGCTGAGCATCCCTGAAGAAATTTCCCAATTAATGCAGAAATTGTTGTAGAAGTTGGCACTTTTGACACTGATCTTAAATTTAAAAAAAAAACCTGTTATCAGAAGTATTTGTATTTGTATTTATTAAATTTATATACCGCCCTTCTCCCAAAGGACTCAGGGCGGTGAACAGGGCATATATAAATAGACAGTACAAAAATTAAAAGAGAATTAAACAATTGCCCAGATAAAAACAGTAACAGTATAAAAAACCCATTAAAAATCCTAACATCCCCCATCAGGCCAGGCCAGCTTGTTCAAATAAATGAATCTTCAGATCGCGCCAGAAGGAGCGAAGGTCCGGTGCCGTCCGGAGCTCAACCGGCAGTTGGTTCCATAAAGCCGGAGCGCCCACAGAGAAGGCCCTCCCCCTGGAGGCCACCAGCCGACAAGTAGCCAATAGAAACTAAGCTAGACTGGTAATTAATTACTAATAACTTTAAAATTTATTTAAAGTATTAAAATTTTTATTTTTTTATTACATTTATATCCCGCCCTTCTCCGAAGACTCAGGGCGGCTTACAAGCTTAGCAGTAGCCTTCATTCTATGTATATGCCTGCTTGTTAGGGCTTTCACACACACCCCAAGCGGCATTATTACAAAGTCAGCTTATTGCCCCCAACAATCTGGGTCCTCATTTTACCTACCTCGGAAGGATGGAAGGCTGAGTCAACCTTGAGCCTGGTGGGATGCGAACCTGCACTAATTGCAGGCAGCTGGTGTTACTTAAGGAGGCATTAGCCCACTGCTCCACCAAACCTTGGCATTAAAACAATCAATAAATGATTAGATAAAACTATGCAAATCATTCTGTTAGGAAAAGTTGCTGTTGTGTACTGTGTTTACATGTATTTACCATGCAAGGGTTTTTTTTCTAAAAGATTGATATGTGTTTGTTACATTATGCTTGAAAATCCTGTTAAGTGATCTTTCCTTAGTAAGTTTGTTTAAATTTTGTAATTATGATAGTAAATAATGTAATTTTGTACGCTCTGCATACTGTAAGTCAAGACTGGCTGGATTGTGGTCATCTAATGAGTTCATAAAAATCTGAAAAGACTGATTTTCAAATTAATAATACCTCTACCATTGCTAGCTTTGCATGGAGACACACACACCCAAATTAAAAAAAGAAAACCCTATTTTGAAATCCAGAAAGTAATTTCTGACTATTGAATTCTAGAGACTGCCTATGAGTTAGGATGTACTTTCTCTAGAGTACATGTCAGAGTTTCCTTTTTCTTATTTTTTGTGAAAAATCTTAATTACTGGTAATAATTGTGAAAATCGACAACAAGATAAGCTGCAGTTATTCCCTTGACAGAAATTAATAGTATCCTTCTATATATGAAGTACAATCTGAACTGGGCATTCCACTCTGATTCAGAAAGGGCAGTGGAGTTATTACATCCATTAATTTGCCTTGAGTTTTCTGTTTAACAACACAGAGTTTTTTTCAGGTATTTGTGACTATATATTAATAGAGTTGAATTTGACGTGTTTCTTATGAAAATACTTGTATCTGTAATGAGCATTTGTTCCCCATAATTGTATTTTTCCTGTTAGACCTTTCTATATGTATATTGTTACGCATTCTGCTTGTTTATCATGCTATGAAGTGCTTTTAATTCTGTGTGTGACCAGCCATACGCTAAATAAATAAATCATGCTAAAATGTGAAAAAGTGTTAGAAGCCTTGTTGCTGAATGCTGGAATGTTGTTGTTGTTAGTTGCGAAGTCGTGTCCGACCCATCGCGACCCCATGGACAACATTCCTCCAGGCCTTCCTGTCCTCTACCATCTTCTGGAGTCCATTTAAGCTCACGCCTACTGCTTCAGTGACTCCATCCAGCCACCTCATTCTCTGTCGTCCCCTTCTTCTATTGCCCTCAACCTTTCTGAGCATTAGGCTCCTCTCCAGTGAGTCCTTCCTTCTCATTAGGTGGCCAAAGTATTTGAGTTTCAACTTCAGGATCTGGCCTTCTAAAGAGTAGTCAGGATTGATTGCCTTGCAGTCCAAGGGAATCGCAGGAGTCTTCTCCAGCACCATAGTTCAAAGGCTTCAATTCTTTGGCACTCAGCCTTTTTTATGGTCCAACTTTCACAGCCATACATTGCAACTGGGAAAACCATAGCCCTAACTATATGCACTTTTGTTGGCAGGGTGATGTCTCTGCTTTTTAGTGTGCTGTCTAGATTTGCCATGGCTTTCCTCCCCAGAAGCAAGCATCTTTTAATGTTTTGGCTGCAGTCCCTGTCTGCGGTGATCTTGGAGCCCAGGAAAATAAAATCTGTCACTACCTCCATTTCTTCCCCATCTATTTGCCAGGAATTGAGAGGACCGGATCTTGATTTTCTTTCTGCTGGAATGTTGGAATGCACCAAATGTTGGAAACTATATTGAAATTTATCTATCAATATGGGAACATTGTGCTTGTAAATATTGTGAGCTTGTTTTGCTGAATGGATGTGCTTTATCAGAATGTTGTTTATTCAATGTTTTGTTTATTGTACAGAACTTTGAAACAGCTGTACAAGAGAATATCACTGTTAATGGGCAGCTATGGCAGGAATCAACAAATCTTCAAAATGGTATATTATTTAAAAGTATCCTTAGAGTTAATATGCAAAACCTTGACTAATACTATTGGAAAATCTTATATATAATTACAGGTAGTCCTCGATTTACACACAATGTTACAGTGGCACCAAAAACTGTGACTTATGGCCGTTTTTCACAGTTATGGCCTTTGCAGCATTCCCATGATCATGTGATCAAAATTCAGATGCTTGGCAGCTGGTTCATATTTATTACCATTGCTGTGTCCCAAAGTCATGTGAACCCCTTTTGCAGCCTCCTGACAAGCAAAGTCAGTGGGGAAGCCAGATTCATTTTTTTAACTGGGTTACTAACTGATCATCTACAGTGATTCACTTAACAATTATGGCAAGAAAGGTCGTAAAATGGGGCAAAACTCAAAATGTTTCACTTAACAATAGAAATCTTGGGCTCAGTTGTGGTCGTAAGTCGAGGACTACCTGTATTTTGCTGTATTTACCCAGTCTCTGTTGTAGTACAATTTCTTGTAATGTTAGTTTGGTTTAAAAATATTAGTTATAGATATATTTATGGTGAGGAGACCATAACATAATAGATCGTATACTTTATATGCAAAAAAGATTTCTATTCTTTTCCTATCATCTCAGATTAAAGGGATCTATTACTGCCATCTGTTGGCCTGTTATAGTTTGTGGATGACAGTTTATAATTCCATAAGATTCTCTAGTTTAAAATGATGTGAATAAAGTTAGAACATTTCTGGAAAAGTTGTACTATATTTCCTTTCAATTTCATTGCAATTGAATTATTGACTTTTTTTTAAAAAAAAATGCTATTTTATTTTAACTAGCAGTGATGAATTTTACAGAGCCAATTTGGCACAACATTCTATATTTCTTAATAACTGGCTGCAGGAACGTTTGAGAGCCAAAGGGTTGCTTTCTGATGGATTTCATCTGCCAGAATGCAGTCCTTTCACTCTGTCTGCTTAACAACCTAGGAGGCAGGTTAATAACTGCAAGTGGAACTGCTTTCATCGCAGTCATTGAATGAAGCAGTCACGTGGGTGTTTCATTTAACGACCACTTTGCTCAGTGACTGAGATTCCATTACTAATTGTGGTCATTAAGTGAGGATTACCTGTAGCTGTATTTTTATTTTTACTTGGAGAACAGTTCCAGTCAGTTTGTTGGACATGATTCTTTGTTTCTTTTTCTTGATTTATGTCAAGAAACTAGTCTGTTTCTAGGCAATAATTTCTGCAGTAAATCATTATTTATTTATTTATTTGTTGTTGTTGGTTTGCTTTTTATGGGTTTATTGTACAGTTTGTCATTTAACATAAATTCAAATTTGTTTCACAATTTTCATTTTAATAATGAATAAAAATTTTACTGTAATAAATCTTTCCCCTTCTCATTATACTTTCATGTATCTTTGCTGAAGATGATGATACATGTATTCTTTCTGTGCCAATTGAAGTTAAAAATATATCCACATACTATACTTTTCAAATACAAAATATTTCTATTTTTGTTGTGAAATAGACACAGACATCAAACTCCTTGAAGATCAGCTTGACGAATTAATTGTGAAAGTGGCTTCCAAGCGTAATCAGTATCCTAGAAAAATGCAAATAAATGTTGTTAAAGGCATTAAAATGCAACAAAAATTGTTGGTGAGTAATTTGAATTCTTAAGTCATTGGATGAAAATCTTTACTTTGAGAGAATCAGATAATGATTTTGTTTACTACAATAGCAGATGTCCATGAATATCAGATTATAGTTTATGAGCCTAGTTTAATATATTACTAAGGTGAGGTAATATTGTGATCACTAAAACCTGTCATAAACTATTGTGATGCAGGGAAACACATATGCCTACTTACTTAAAGCTCCGAAAGGATGCTAGTTGGAAAGAGGTTCAGGATAGGAGATGATATAGACACACATACGGCCAGTACTTACAAAGATTTTTATTGTGGACACTTATCAGTTTTATATAGCCACCCCTTTTAATACATGACCCTGGGTAGTTTACAGTCAGTCAAAAACAATATAAAAGCAGCAAAAATACAATGTAAAGCAATAAATATATATAACCATATCACAAAACTCAGACCCAAGGTGATCCCAACCATCCATAGCATTAAATACAGCTACTGCACATGCTCTAGCAACCCACAGGGACACAGGTAACAGAGCCCAGTCAAGGGGTGCACATAAGTACATTTTGCATCCCCATATGGAGCATATTACAGTAATCCATATGAAAGGTGTGAGTGATTGTAAGCAGGATGTGATTTCTATGCTAATAAAGTAGCGTGATTTAGTATTACACAAGTGAAAATATTTACAAACCAGTATGTTCATAAGAATATACAGTAATAAATCAAATGTTAACCTAGTTAACTCTCCTCCCTCTCGAGTCTTTTTCTTTCACTATTTATTTGTACTCTATTATGACTTTTTCTTCCCCACCCTCTCAGTTATTGAGACGGAATGTCTGTGAGTTTTTTTTTCCAGCTCTTTGCTACCAAAAAAAGGTGTTAATTCACATAGTTCCACTGTTTTCCTTCTAAATCTCCAAACATACATCACGGTCTCTCCTCCTGGTCTTTCCACACTTTTTCAAATCAGTCCAGCATTTTCTTCCTGATCTTCCTGCTTGTCCCAGCACCAGTATCTCTGTACTTGGCAGACTCTGCTCCAAGTGATGTCCTCTACAGCAGCATGTCCTGCAGTATCTGAATTATTATTTTTAAAAACCCCTTTCTTCTGCTTTATTATTGCTCTTTTTATAAACTGTAGCCAAGACGTATATGTGCCATTGTATAGGTGCCTTCTAACATTTTCCCCTTTCTGCGTATGTGCTGTTTGTTTTGGGGCATACACGCATTCCAGTTCTGTCTTACTGGCTTTCTCAGGGCACTAAGTTGCATACGTCTGAGTTTGAGAACACTTGCTTTGCAGCTTTTCCTTAAAATATATTTTTATTTTGTTTCAAACAAGATTAAAATACAAAATACAG
Source organism: Daboia siamensis (assembly GCA_024449315.1). Classification (NCBI taxonomy): domain Eukaryota; kingdom Metazoa; phylum Chordata; class Lepidosauria; order Squamata; family Viperidae; genus Daboia; species Daboia siamensis. The sequence goes on from JAKJMR010000116.1 coordinate 153,920, forward strand.
AACTGCAAAAAAAAAAAGGTTTTGAGCAAAAGAAAAATATCTGTAAAATATTTTCAGGAAACCAGTGATGGCTGTTCAGTTACTTATAATCACTGATACATTTTTTTATAGAAGTTGGTATTTTTTAAATAAGAAATCCTGCTTATCCTAAGTCTTGCAGTAGGGGGCACTGTTTTATTAGTCATCCAAATTGCTGTAAAATTAGGTAATATAGAACTTTTTTTTTATTGAAGTTTTACAATACATTTTGAATACAACCCCCCCTCCCCCCCTCCCCTCCCCCTTCCCTGACTTCCCAGAGCTAAATACAGGGTATAGAAATACAAACATAATCTAAAATATGCAAACAACAATAAAATATTAAATTCTATCGCACTTTAACTCTCAGTAAAATAACTACAAGCTAGTTATACATCATATATATCCGCTACTTATTCAAATGCTAAATGAAACTTTTTAGTCCCATATTTATTTTGAATATAGTCAATCCATCTCCTCCACTCCACAATGTATCTCTGTTGCTATTGATTTTTCAAATACGCTGAGATCTTTGCCATTTCTGCCAAGTTAGAAACTTTTAAAGTCCATTCTTCTATAGTCGGCAGTTATACCCACTGGAATCTCCCATCTGAACTGAATATCCCGTCTTCTTAATTCTTCTGCCAAAAAATCAAACTCCTTTCTTCTTCTTAAAATCTTTGGAGGGATCTCTTTTAAAATCAAAACTTCTTTCTCTGCAATCGCAAATTTACTATTATAAAAAGCTTGAATGACCTCATTTCTAATTGCTCTCTTTGTAAAATAAACCACCACATCTCTAGGTAATTTCCTTTGTCTTGCAATCCATGAATTAACACGAAATATTTTGTCTATATCCACCATAATATCTTCTGCTGAACGCCCCAAAACACCTTCCAGGGCTTCTGAAACTACTTTTTTCAAATTTTCCTTAGAATCCTCTTTTCAGCCCCTAATTCTCACAGCAAACTCCATCTCATGGTACTGGACCATGGTTAAATCATCTTCAGTCTTATCCATCACAGTTTCAGCATCCGTCATTTTAGCATCTAATCTGATGTTATTTTGACTAAGTTCTTCTACTCTCTCGTCCAAGTGCTCAATGCAAACGGCCATGCCTTGAAATGCAAGTAAGATGTCTGCCCTCATTTCTGTTAGCTTCTCATCCATAAGTTCTGTAAGCTTCTCATCCATAAGTTCAACTAATTGTTGAGGTTGCTTTTTCATAACCTCTTGCAAAACATCCTGCAAATGTTTTACTGTCAAAGCTGGTGCAGGGGGAGGGGGCATTAAAGCCTGTAATGAAGATTGCTGCACCGGGGAAGCCCCCGCACGTCTAGGAACTTTAGATGATTTGGCAGCCATTTTCACCCACTCAATTCTGTTGCGCACTTTCACTTTTTAAAAATCTCCACAAAATCCACTGAGTTAAGGATCAGATACTTGCTCTGACATGATTCTCCTGTACAGCTCTGCCTGCATCCAAGCAATCCAAAGTTCACTCTCGCTGGCAGGGATGGTTGCTGCGCCCTGCTGTGCTCCAAAGCTCTGGAGCAGAGGCGTCCCGAGGTCCGGAGCAAACTCAGGCTTCGGGGGGGCTCAATCCTTCAACCAACAGAGTTTCAACTCTGGCGGTCTGGGAGAGCTCTACCCCTGCCTGAGCGCTCACCCACTCCTCTTCTCCCGAGGAGCGGGCTTCCGAGCCGCCAAAACAGCTGATCGGCGCTGTTTTCGGCGGTTCTGCGGAGCGACGGGGCTGACAGCCTAAATGGCGGCGGAGCCTTGCCACCCGGAAGTCAGTAATATAGAACTTTGATTGTTTAGATTAGAATGTAAAATATATTGTAATAGCAACATTTAACTCATCTAATTAATACAGGTAGTCCTGTCTTATCAGTGGAACTCTGTGACTAAGCAGTGTGATTATAACTATGACAGTAGTCCAGTTGCCACTCTTACGTGAATCCTAAGTGATCAAAAGCATCCTGTCGTTATATGATTGCCATTTACAACCTCCTGCCAGTTTCCCTATTCATTCTATTTGACAAAAGCCAGCAGTGAAAGTCATAAATGACAATCTTCTGGCTGTGGGACGCTGCAACATCATAATTGCAAGCCATTTCCCAAGCACCCAAATTGTTATCCCATTATCGTGGGGGACACTGCAGGGGCTGCAACTACGAAGACCTGCCATAAATAACCCCTAGTTCAGCAACTTCAGAAGATGACTGTATGATCAGTCAGGACTTAACAAAATAATAGGATTGGAAGGGACTTGGAGGTCTTCCAGTCCACCCCCCCTGCTAAAGCGGGAAAGGTCTGCCTGTATATGATGAGACAGCAAAACCTGCTTTTGCTAAATTTACAAATCAAAGAATGGCTGTTTTTACAGAGATGTATTACATACACATATATGGATAACAATTTTTATTTGCTTTAAGATTCAAACGTTTTAATTATGAATTAAGTCACATTTTAGAAGTTATAATGCAAACAAAGGAAAGAGATTTTGAATGTATGTTTTTTTTGTATGCTTAGGGATATCAACCTGTTGTGAACTGTCAAGACATAAAAGTTGAACCTTCTCAAGGTAATTTTCTGAATGATGTGCTTCATTTCTTTTCATAGAATATAGCAATTATATGTTTTAAATACTCCATAACTATCTGTTCTTACAAATATAATGAGAGAGAGAGAGAGAGAGGAGAGGAGATAAAATCTGGCAATATGGGGGAATATTTTATGCATCTGATGTGAATTCTTAGTGGGGGGGGGGGGGGGAAGCGTATCGTACAAAGTCTATAAGACAGCCTTTTCTAACCCTGGAAAAACCTTTGAAATAATCTTCATGTCTTGGAAACCCTGCGTAACAATTGTGAAAAACAGAAAAACTTCACAATAAAATTCACTTTTAGCCTATACCAGGGATAGGCAACCTCAGCTCTTTTATGACTCATGGACCTCAACTCCCAGAATTCCTGAGCCAACTTGGCTGGCTCAGGAATTCTGGGAATTGAAATCCACGAGTCATAAAAGAGCTGAGGTTGCCTACTCCTGGCCTATACTATCCACAATTTGCAATGTTAAAAGTACAGCAAAGTGGTGGGCTAGCAGCTAAGTTGGGGAGTGTAAATACCACCAATCACTGTGAGCACTAACATTATGTATCCAAAGTTCAAGTTCTCACAGAACCCTGATTAAAAAAAAATGCCTTTAAGGTAAAAAAAAAACCCCTATGATTTTGGATGCAATGCTTTGCAGGAAAAAAAACAGAATGCCATATGAAGTTTATGGTCTTAATTCTACCACTTTCCAGGCCATAGTGCTTAGACTGGGGAATGGGCAATTAATTTTCTCAAAGGACCACAATGAGAAACTGGAACTATGAACTATGAACCAATACACTGAACTTATAATGAATGAATTTATTTGCGGTTTGGAATTTGCATCTATCCCTGTGCAGTAACTACAGTTCAATAGAAACGAAAGATAGAATTATCAGCTTTCATTTCCCATGTTTTGGAAGCAGTATAAACATCTAAGTTTTTAAATACTTCTCTGATGTACAGTTGTATAATATTCTTCTAGGGCAAATAAATAAGGATTATTGGAGTAGATTGATGGGAATAATCCAATTTCTTTTCAAATGAGGTAAATCGACTTTAGAAAAACTTACAAGCAGTTGTTTTGTAATGATTTTACAATATATATAGTGTGTTGTAACACTTCCCATTATTCATATTTTACAGATGGAGTGCAGAAGTAAAGGGCAATTACTTTCCAAGTTCAGTCAAGTTGACCATAAGTCATCCAGAAAGAATTTATTAATGTTATGATACTTTTAGTTTTCACAGAGTTTTAGAAAGTTCAAGAGGACAGTTCTTAGCTCAATGACTTTCTAATATGAAAGGCAATGTAAAGAGAGTGAAGATTTTTATTTTTATATTTGAACTCCTTTTTTAATGTGCCTCTGAGTCAGTGTTAACTCCTAGCAAATACCTGGACAAGTCTCTGCAGTTTTCTGGGCAATATTTTGGAAGTGGTTTGCCATTTCCTTCTTCCTAGGGCTGAGAAAGAGTGAATGGCCCATGGTCACCCAGCTAGATTGCACTTACCTATGGCTGGTTATAGTAGGAAAATAGAAATTAGATTTGGGAAAGAGATTCAAAGAGCAAAAGTAGGAGCATCACACAGGTGCTGGGGAAAGCAAAACTGAAAACTAAGGAAACAAGAACGGTGAAAATAGACATTATATGAGAAAACCTCACCCTAATATCAATAAAGCTAGCATGCAAAGAACTGCATGGTCCTGGAGGCTTTCCATTATATTTTTTCTAGGTTTAACATTTTTATTAGATACATTTTAATTGTATCTGCAAAAAGCAAAAAGTAGTACTAACACAAAACTATTTGCAAAAATTTGCTTTTGTTGATATTGGCTGGAGGGGGCACCATATAGTTACCAACAAAGTTTAAAGGGCTAAAAGTGAGCATTGGGTATATATATATTTATTTTGAATAATTGATATGGCTGCTTATCTCACAGCAGTGAGTTTTTTCAGCTTATGAAAATTTTGAATTCAAAATCTGAACCACACACACATACACACCCCCAGTGAGGATCTTCCTGCAAAATAAGCAAGATACTATTCCATAGAAGGAAGAAACAAGTATAGCTGGTGAAGAAAATTGCAGGAGGGGAAGTGGATTGTGTCTTTGACTCCTGGTGGCTGTCTGAACTAGTCCCTACTGTTTTCTTGGCAAGATTTCAGAAGTAATTTGCCATTGCCTTCCTAGAGCTGAGCATTGCTCAAGATACACTGCTTGAATGTGTGCCCATTTGTCTTTATCTGAAGAGTGGTTTCCCAAATTGTTTGAGTTGAGAAAGGTTACTTGTTAGTCAAAACTGATTTTGTGATTTTTGTATTTGCTTAGTATGTCGATTGTTCCTAGGTCACAAATGCATGGAAAATCTTAGATAACTTAGAAATTTACTTGCTTGATTATTCCTCCCCTCTTCCTGGAAAATTTATTTATTTATTTATTTTAATTCCATTTATATCCCGCCCTTCTCCGAAGACTCAGGGCGGCTTACAAGCTTAGCAGTAGCCTGCATTCTATGTATACACCTACTTATTAGGGCTTTCACACACACCCCAAGCGGCATTATTACAAAGTCAGCTTAATTGCCCCCAACAATCTGGGTCCTCATTTTACCTACCTCGGAAGGATGGAAGGCTGAGTCAACCTTGAGCCTGGTGGGAGGCGAACCTGCACTAATTGCAGGCAGCTGGTGTTACTTAAGCAGGCATTAGCCCACTGCTCCACCAAGGCTCTTATTGTATTGTGAAGTTTTTAGAAGACTTGGGTGGAGCTATACGCTGCTCTAGCTCATTCATTTATTGCACGCATGTCCAAAGTCCAGCCCGCAGGCCATTTGCGGCCCAGGGGGCGGTTTAATACTTCCCTCTAACAGCCCTCCCTGCTCTGTGTAAATGCGGCCCTCCCACGGCCCTCCCTTCTGATTGAGGGCGGCAAGCAGAAGACTGTCTGCCACAGGAGGGAGGGCGGTGAGAGGGCCGCATCGGAAGCCCGATCCTGACGTCACCGCCCTCTGTCGCTCACAGGGCTTTTTTTCTCATAGAACGCTTTCTCAGAACGCTCAAAAAGGTTCCGGCACCTTTTTTTTTACACACACACATGCGCGCACGCGCTTTTGCACAAGCTATGCTACTCCCTCCAAACTCATGCGTCCTACTTTCTTTGCTCATCTTCCAAAACTCCAAACTAGGACACGCGAGTTTGGAGTTGGAGAAGGCGAGCAAGAAAAGTAGGACATGTGAGTTTGGGAAGGCGGGCATCCGATGGTGACTGCTGGTTCGGCACTGTCAGCAAGAGTTTGCATGGGAGCAGACCAGTGAGGAGCACATGGCAAGGCTACCGCTCCCTCTGCTATCGGTCAGCCCTTAGCAGGCACTGAGCAGAGAGCAAACTTGCAGCATGACAAACCCCCACAGCCTCGACAAGGTGCTGAAGATGTCTCTGCAGAGGAAGACCAAAGTTCATTCGGCAGCTGGTGTATGTGTGTGCGCGTGCTCACGTGCATTCTGTATTTCACAGCCTACTTGCCTCGCTTGCCTTCTCCGAACTCCAAACTTGGAAGATGAGCGTAGGACACGCGAGTTTGGAGTTGGAGAAGGCAAGCAAGGGAAGTAGGATGTGCGAGTTTGGAGTTTGGGAAGGTGAGGAGATTTGGAATTTCTCTCAGGCTACTTTAGCTGTTGGAATTGCTCACAAGATTGGAAGCTCTATCTGTGTGGGTGGGTGGGTGTGCACGTGCGCGCATTCTGTGTTTCACAGCCTACTTCCCTCGCTTGCTTTCTCCGAACTCCAAACTTGGAAGACGAGCGTAGGACACGCGAGTTTGGAGTTGGAGAAGGCAAGCGAGGGAAGTAGGACGCGTGAGTTTGGAGTTTGGGAAGGTGAGGAGATTTGGAATTTCTTTCAGGCTACTTTAGCTGTTGGAATTGCTCACAAGATTGGAATCTCTCTCTCTCTCTCTCTCTCTCTCTCTCTCTCTCTCTCTCTCTCTCTCTCTTTGTGTGTGTGTGTTTCCTTTCTGTGTTTCACAGCCTCATGAGTTTAATGAGATTTATTCCTAGATATACAGTAGATGTGCAGGACTGGCGTCTTAAAAATAGCTATCCTCTCAGTGCACACATATTTGAAATGTTGGGTAGCATTGGATAGATTAGATTTTTCCTTGTTGTTAAGGATGGCTTCAAGCGGGAATGAGGCAAGGAGCCAATAATCGTCCCTCCTTTCTCTATTTTTGAAAGCAGAACCAGCCTTTTATGTTAAGGCCCTGCTCACTTTCCCAAACTCCAAACTCGTGCGTTGTAGGGCTGCAGAGTGATTTCACTTTCCTGTCTGTCCCCCCCCCCCCCCCCCCCTGCCGATCTGAGCAGCAGAAGCATTTTCAAAACTTCTGGAGCTCACATCCATGGCCATGAAGTGATTTTATGATACTCCAGCAGCCCAATCTGGGCATTGGAGGCCTGCAAAATGCCTCTGCTGCCCAGATGTAGGGCTGCAGAGCAATTTTGCTTCCCCCCCCCCCCCACACACACACATAGCTGATTTGGGCAGCAGAAGCGTTTTGCAGGCCTCCGAAGCCCGGATCGGGCCGCTGGAGCATTGCCAAATCGCCCCACGGCCATCGATGCGAGCTCCAGAGGCTTCAAAAATGCTTCTGCTGCACAGATCGGCGGGGGGGGGGGGGGGGGGGTTTCACCCTTCACATTAGTGCAGGTAAGTTTTTTTAAAAAATTTATTTAAAATACATTGTGAAAACTCAGCTGTCAGTTGATCTTAATGTTATAAAATGAAAAGTATGCCATTTGCAATTAACTTGGCATAAAATAATTCACTTGCATTTAATTCTAATTGTTCAAAGAATGTTCGGAAAAATGTTCGGCCCTCCAGCATGTTCACTTCATCCAATCTGGCCCTCTTTGAAAAAAGTACGGACACCCCTGATTTATTGCATATAGTAGCAGTATAGAAGTAGACAATTTCATATGGGTGATTTTTAAGAAATATAAAGAGAAAGCTTGAAAGTTCACTGTGCCCTCAAGACTTGTATGTAATTGCATTAAGAACCTCAATGTATATTATGCTTTGCAGTTATAATGAGGACATACAGGTAGTCCTTGACTTACAACAGTTCATTTAGTGACCATTCAGTCACCACTGAAAAAAGTGACTTATGACCATTTTTCACACTTATACTAATTGCAGCATCTCTATGATAATGTGATTTACATCTGGATGCTTGACATCTGGTTCACATTTATGACGGTTGCAGTGTCCCAGGGTCATGTGACCACCTTTTGCAAACTTCTGACAAGCAAAGTGAATGGGGAAGCCAGATTCACTTAATAACCATGTTACTAATTTAATAACTACAGTAATTCACTTAACAAATGTGGCAAAAAAGGTCATAAAATGGGACAAAACTCAGTTAAAAAATTTCCCACTTAGCAACATAAATTCTCTGCTCATTTGTGGTCATAAGTCAAGGACTACCTGTATTTCATATCATCTCTTTTAATAGAGATTATAATTACAATTACTATTTACTGTTCTTTATTACTGATGTACAGTTTAGAATTCAGCACTGTGTTTTCCAGATAGATTAATCTAGAGTTTATGCAGTTTTGGGTTAAATAATCCTAGGAATTTCCCTTTCAGAATTCTGATTATTATGGTTCAGGAGCTGCAAAAAGAAAAGATGTGTCTGTTGATTTACTGGAAATCAGCATTTATGATATTTGATACAATAGTGATGAAAAATTTGTCCTTGGAAGAATAGGAGATAAATAGTTTATAGCAGTATAAATATATATATATGTGTGTAAGTTTAATTTCAGAAGTTTCTATCAGAAAATCTTTTAAAATGTGGTTTTAAACTAAATATTAAGCTAAATGGGATAATTAATAACAACTTGAAGATTTTTACTCCTTTGTACAACTTTTTTAAAAAATACTATGAAATTGCAATACACAAGAGCTTTTATTATCCACCCAGCTGTACATATTAGAAATTTGTGGGGGAAAGGACTGTGAAATCCTGGAAGGCAATATTTATTTACAAATCTGCTATTGTTTTTCTGTTGTTTTACACTGTAATCATTTATTTCTTCCATGGAGTTCTGATTAGTTTATTTAGCTATTTTTCTGTCATCCCTTTTCAACACTGTATGATTTAGATTATAAGGAGATATGACCAATCTAAAGCAATGGTAAATTAAATTGCATGCTGAATATGGATTTTGAATGAAGTATCCCTAACTGAGTTTCTTAGAATCTCACTATATCAGATGAGTAGTTGTATACTGGTCTGTGATAGGGAAAGGGTTTATTTTTAGTTCTGCATGTTTCAGATGTATTTTAGAAATGATTGTATATTTAATGCATTGAATGTCACAGTATATGACTCCTTATCAAAAAATAAACTGATAGTAAATTGCAGAATGAAATAACATGGTCCATAAAACATTTGTATTTTTACAATTTTGGAACTTTTCTTTTTAGATGTTGAATAAAATACCCTCTTTAGAATAGTAGATGGCCCATGATACTATCTCGATATCATTTCCTCTCTCTCCCTCTTTTACATTACAATGCAGCAGATTGATGTTTTTCTTGGTTTATCTTGTAAGAGAATACATGAATCTTTTTTTTTTTCCAGATCAGTCTATGGTAGAACTGAGACTTTCAACGAAAACTATGTCTAGACATACTGGAGAATCATTTAAGGTGAGGTTTCTAAAGATATAATAGATTGTATTAGTTGATTAATTGACATAATGACTCAACTCCAACTAACTTAAGATAGTCAGTTTTAAGTACAACAAAGTCTGGTCCAAGTTAGTAGCATTCGTAATCTAGAAACATAACTGTGAAAAATTACACATGCCAGTCCCCAAATGTTTCACTGCTGTCCAGAATGCAATGATATATTAGTTCTAGAAAGTCTGTCTTTCCAGAAATGTATTTTCCAGGATAGTAAGTGATTGGTGGTGTTCTCCAAATATCCATTTCCAGGGAATGCATAGATTTACAAATTCCTAACTTTAACTTATTGTCAAGCAATATTATAGGACACTTGTGAAAACCTGATTCATTAACTGTTTTAAGAAAAGACAATAGAGGTCTCTTATTTTTCAACTGAATAGATTTATTCAGAATTTGTCTGCTGTACTTAGTATCATCTACATATATTTTGAATCTACAACTCCCAAAATTTCAGTCCTTTTAAATGTGTACTGAAATTGCAAAGCGATATTACGGAAGGTTTGTAATACATAGCACATATGAATTAATGTTTAGTGTACTATTTTTAAACTTCATTAAAGCAGTTTAGGTATTGTAGTACTCCTGGGATATAGTAGCCCATTTTGAATAACCTGGAATTGTTTTTGTTTTTCTCCTGCCATCTCCAGTCACTGTCATCCCTTGTAGAAAAAGCAGAAGACTTCTCAAAAGCATTGTCTTTACAACAAACTTTGGAACAATGCAGACTCCATCAAGAAATCATGTTTAACTCTGAAGTTGAAAAAGAGAATAAAAATGATGTCAAAAACCTTACATCACAAGTGGAAGTTACACCTTCACGAACTGCTAGCAGTAATTCTGTCGTACTCAAAATAAAGAGATCATCATGTTCTCCACAGAGACTCTACCCACTCCGACAAAGAAAACTTAGTCACGATACATGAACACAGCTATTCAATTTTTCTGATTTTTTGTTGTTGTTTATATAGCATCCTAATGATCTCCTGGAATCCATATAATCAAACAAATTTTGTTTGATAGTGATGAAGTTTGATACTGGATCCCTTTAGCTATTCTGTAAAATACTGAAGCATATTAAATTTTAACATTTTTGTTTGAAACTAAATTTACCTACAGTATATTACAGCAGAATGATCTTCTACAAGGACTTTGACTTGTTTATGAAAACATAAATGCTTTAATGGTAATCTTTCCAAACATTAGGTAATGCTCTTGATACATGAAGTTTTACATTTCCATAGCAAAGAATCTTGCTAAGTGGAACTTCAAAAGAACTATAAGCAGAGCATCTGTAACTAGAGTTTCAAAGAACAATTCCTGAAATTTCTGAGGCAAATCCTCAATCCTTTAGATGCACATTAAGGGGTATCTAGTTCTCTGTAACTGTTTGTGGATTTCTACATCAGTATACTTTTAAAATTAGCTCAACATGTGTATATGTTCATTATAGCTATAGGCCGGGGTTAAAGATTAAAGTATTTTTAGCTGCAGTTTGTGTCCTCACTATAGTCTAAAAAGTAATGAGGAAGAAGTGTTGTTTGGTGCTAATATACAGGTAGTCCTTGACTTACAATAGTTTGTTTAGTGACCGTTCAAAGTTACAATGGCAGTGAAAAAAGTAATTTATGGCCATTTTTCACAGCTATGACTGTTGCAGCATCCCCTTAGTCACATGATCAAAATTTGGATGCTTGGCAACTGTTTCATGTTTATGACAGCTGCTGTGTCCCAGGGTCATATGATAAATTTTTGTAACCCAACAAGCAAAATAAACGGGGAAGCCAGGTTCACTTAATGTTACTAAAATATGCAGTGATTCGCTTAACTGTGGTAAGAAAAGTTGTAATATAGGGCGAAACTTGCTTAACAAATGTCTCACTTAGCAACATGAATTTGGGGTTCAATTGTTGTAAGTCAAGGACTACCTGTATTACTCTTTCTCTCCTGCATTCCTTTTTCCCTGAGCCATGACAAGTCTTCTGGGAATTTGATTGGGGGAAGTACAATGTAGTTTCACATCATCATTTAGTAAATGATCAAGTTGCAAAGAAATATCAAGTTTTGTGCTCCCGAGAAACTATCAATAATGAATTGTTTTGTTTTACTTTGCTGATTTTCATGGTATGCAAATTAAAAGGGCAAATTGAGTTGGCCTTAAATCTATATCTCAAGGAGATATAGTAATTGTAAGATTACCAATCTATATATTACTTAAAAATCACTTTGCCCATTATATAATTATACAGTTCTAGTAAATTCAATTGAAGTTGGTTTTTTTATTTTTATTCTTGTGAAAAGAATTTTTTGTAATAGTTGATCTTTGAATATTTAGATGTCTTTTTTCTAAATCAAATTAGACTGTAGTTTGAATTGCATACAGGAAGCAAGCCAGGTGACAGAGTCTAATAGGCTTGCTTAAGCAATATATATTCAAGGAGAGCTATACAAAAGTAATTCTGGACTTGGTATTGCTGAAGTTGTATTGTAAATTACCAGTATTTTCCCTTATTTTTAAAAAAAACTCAGTTCCTCCAGGTTTCTGAACTTCAAGTGCTTTTTCATTTTATTTGGTTTTTTTTAAAAAACAACCAAATTTTATTGATTTTCTAGTTTTACATCCAAATATTTAGAAAGCAGCGCGGTGGTTGGGTAGTCAATAGTTCAATAACAAAATCTTTTGTACATGTCTCAGGTTGCATCATCAAAAATTCCCTATTTCCCTTAACGTTTACTATATCACATTCAAGCTAATACATTTCTAGTTATAGCACATTCAATTAAGACATTTATCAATATATTTTTACTTATACATATCCATGTCCTGTTTTTAAATTTTACCTAATTTCAATTTTCAATTACAGTATTCCAATTTAACCTCTGATATCCATAGTATTTAGATTTTGGGTACCCAAATTTCCTTATTTCACTAGATAACAATTGTCATATCTAAAATACACATATTACTTAAATATATTATTATTTTATTTCATAAACATGTTTTCTTTCTCATCCTAGTACCTCATCACTTACTAATAAAATATCCTTTATTGTCTCAGTCCATCTTCTATATTATAATTCAAAACTATAGCTAGTTTTAATAGCTAATTTTCATTTCCCTTATAAATCAAAGTCCTAAATATTAAGCCAATTGATACCTTTTTAAATCTCCCTTTAGCCCATTGAGAGATTTTAGGCTCTTCTATCATAAATCAAAAGATCCCGCTTTTTAAATCTAACTCTGGCTTTCTTTTTGTGCCAAGCAGGCTTCCATACCAGTGCCTTTAAATTCTCAGGTGGATCTCCATTCCTGTATATGTTACTTGAATCAAGGGAGAACATCTAGTTAGCAATTTTCCAAAGGAACTGGCCCATTTGTAATCATTAAATTGTTGCCCTAGTAGTTCGAATCTCAGTATTTGGTTTGGTATATTTGTCTTGAATTCAGTCTTCAGGTTTCATCCGATTTAAGTAAAAAGATGTCCAAAGTTGTGATTGTTGTTCAGTTGTCTAGGTTTTCAGTATGCTATACTTGTTGATCTTTAGCACCCTCCATCTTAGTATTGCTTTCTTCTGCTTCTGTTGCTTTTTGGATTGTAGGTTTTTTAGTTACAGTTAGGGTTTGGCTGTCAAAGTTCTCAGTAGATTGTACTTGTTCTTTAAAGTCCTCTGTCTTGATATAAATTTCTTCCTCTTCTATTGCTTTTTGGATTGTAAGTTCTTCAGTTGGAATCAGGGCTTCATTTTGTAAATTTAAGCTGGCACCTTTGTCTTTCAATCTGGATTTCATTACCTTAGTGGCTTCAAGGATTTTTTCAAGTATGAGCTTATAATTAGCTGAAATTTGTTGATGGTATTCCTCCATTTCAATGATGGTTACAGATAGTCCTTTAGTGGAGGCTATTTTTAATAAGAGTCAGTGAATGTTCACCTCCACTATTCCTAAGAGTTGTTTTCACTGCCCAGCTGTTTCAGCTTATCTCTTTTAGATAATACCAAGGACAGGTCTAGGCTGTAAGCAAGTCTCTCAGTCAAAGATATTCACTTGCTGTACCAGGCTTCACACACGAGATGTCCTCGATAGCATGTAAAGTCTTTTTCCAAACTCATGTTAGGCTTTTATCCAGTTTAATACTTTTTTTCCAACTTTTTAACAAGTAGATAAGGTAATAGGTCCCTGTAGAAATAGGAACTTTTTGGGACCCCAAATATCCAAAAAGTGCAAGTCCAGTTATTTAGTTGTTGTTTTAGTTATTTTTTTTAGGTGTCTTTTTAGTGCTTCTTTCAAAGCTTTATTTCCCCAAGATAGACAAACGCCACCATTTTAAAGGGGGGGGGGGGAGAAATTTCAAGAAGCTTTTACAGAAAGTGCTTGGGATAGAGAGAAGTTAAGCTAAGGTCTCACCCAATTCCTCCAGGGTGCTTTCGTTGGGCTTGGTGGTGATTTTGGCCTTGGCTGGTGATGGCTTAATGATCGGCCATGTTAATGGCCTATCTTTTCTCCATCGGTCCGAAGAGCTGCCCCGGATCAAATGGAAGGGCTGCCGCCCTTCCGTGATCAAACGGGGGTCCTCCTCACGGTCGTCACCCCTCCAGGGTAACTCAACCCTTTTCAGGGTTTCCCAGCGGAAGAAAAACAGACGGCGGAGAGAGCAATTTTGTCGCATGTCCACTGGCGCCGCAATCACAAGCCCTTGCTTGGATTTTAAAATATAAATGATCTATAAATTTTCTAAATCAACATTATACCATTTTCTCTTCTTTTTTACCTTATTTACAGTACCAGACTAGAAACCCAGGACACTGAATTCTAATCTTATTTTAGCCATTAAAGCCAGCTGGATGACTTTGTGTCATTTACTCTCAGCTTTCCACGTCATGCTCAGGAGAGAAGCCATTCAGTCAATTCCTGCAACAGCCAATGGATCAACACTTAGTTGATCTACCACCACCCCTGTCCCAAAGACGGCTTTCTGAATCAGCAGGGGTTTTTTTTCCCCTGGTGACAGACAGGTGATTTTACCGCCAAAACCGGCTCTTTAGTAGTACCCTTCCTGCATTTGAATGGGAGCTACTAGGAATAGCCCAAAATGTCCCTCAGCTGACTGTGGACTTACCTGAGAAAAGGGCCTAGAAGGTTGCAATTTTCAATGGGAGTGGTCAGAGGGCTGGGCCTCCATCTTTTCCTTCCAGCTGCCTGTTGCCTTAAGAACACCTAGGTTTTAGCAGCATGTTTTGATATTTTCTTTTTTGATTTTTACTTTTAAATGTTAATGACTAATTAACATGAGAGACAGCAGACTCTGGGTAGTGAAAAAGATTTGATTTACATTTGTATGAAACTTTCACTATAGGGCAGACATGTCAAACACAAGGCCCGGGGGCCAGATCCGGCCCGCGAAGTGGTTTCATGTGGCCCGCAAAGCCATCCTGGAAACATTGAGGGAACGGCCTCCACTGCCTTGGCCTTGGCCCAGAGACCCTCCTTCTGCCAGAGACCCTCAGATCTGTCCCACTCCTGCCCAGGCCTCCATAGGCACCCTTGATACAAACAATGTAGAGCTGGCCATGCCCACCCAGTAGGCCATACGCACTCTAGCCACACCCACCCAGTAGGCCACACCCACCTAGGCCATACCCACCCGGCCCCCTGAGGGCAACCACAATGCTGATGCGGCCCTCAATGAAATTGAGTTTGACACCCCTGCTATAGGGATTTCATACTTTATAATTTTTTAAGAGGTCCGGTTTTAATTTTTTGAAAAAAATTGATGAAAGTCTCTTTTTTATGCTGGGAAAGTTCTTTTCAACATTTTTCAAGGCTAATTTGCATGATGCTTTTCCTGTTTTTGAGAGGAGCTTTTTATGATTGGCTGTAAAAGTTCAGCTGCAATAGTTTAACTACTGAAGTATCGTAGACTATATCAAAACATAGTCAAAATACAAATGATAAGACAAAGCTTTTGGGGAAAGTTGGGAAAAAAGAATTCTTTTCAATTTACAAGCCCAATTTGAATATATGGATAAAAAGCTTGATAAAATAACAGTGGTTTTCAACCACCTCGAAGAAGGTAACCAAATGCAAGTAACAGCAGTTGCAATCAGATGGATAGGAATGTATTTGCTGCCGGTAGACCTGAAGGATGAAGCTGATTTGGAAAATGCAAGTTGCTTAGGAGGTATGGATTGTAAAGACAAAGTTGATAGAATTTTCCAGGGATGAACTTGACTTTCTCAAGAAGATTGATGGAAATTGGAGAATGGTTTATTATATTCAATTAGAAAAGAAATATTAAGAGATGTTGAATTACAACTTGCAGGAGACTTTTGAACAGCAAATACTGTGGAGATATACACAACAAAGACTTATGACTTTGGGGAATAAAATCAACTTAGGAAAGATCCCATTTAATATCTTAAAGAAAAGCCTTATTAAGAATCAATTGAGGATATTTGATCCTGGCAGACCAGAGACGATTGTGGTGATTTATGGTAGATCAGAAGCCGTTGTGGACTTAAGTGAGGGTTTTGAAGTTTAATTTATCTGTTGGTTTTACCTGTTAACTATGTTCCCATATAATAAATAGATGTCAGGCCAAGTGGTTTGGGTGAACTGTTGTAGAAATGTATAAATTGTGTGCCTACTTCGGAAGGGGGGAGAAGGTATAATCTTTGAAATATATTTATCAGTATTAATGGGGGGACAATTTAGGTAATGTCTGTTTTTATGCACATTTTTTTTGTGTAGACCAGGGGTAGGCAACCTTGGCTTTTTTATGACTCATGGACTTCAACTCCCAGAATTCTTAAGTCAGCTGCCCCTGGTGTAGACTTACCAAGTTTTGTTTTGTGTTTGTATTACTTTTTTTCCTTTTTTGGAGTTTATATTTTAATGTTTCAAATAAAATTAATATTAAAAAGGGTAAAAAGAACACTCAGTTGATCCAAATAAATGAAAAGAACAACCTCAAGAATTCATTATTTCTTGAAGAAAAACATTTTGAAGGAAAGAAAATGGCAAAAATACAAGTAGCAAATATATTGCTTTTATTTTTAAAAAACCTCTGATGATTTATTCTTTTCAATTAGAATAGAATAGAATAGAATAGAATAGAATAGAATAGAATAGAATAGAATAGAATAGAAT
>JAKJMR010000116.1:170451-184898 GCA_024449315.1 Daboia siamensis
ATAGAATAGAATAGAATAGAATAGAATAGAATAGAATAGAATAGAATTTATTGGCCAAATGTGATAGACACACAAGGAATTTGTCTCCAGTGCATAAGCTCTCAGAGTACATGCAAAACAACAAAGTAATAATAATCATAATATCAAAGTAATGCTAATCAGAATAACAGAAGGTAATGGAACATAAGGCTAAAAGTAAATGGTTAAATAGACATAAGGCAGTACTGTAGGAATTAGGTGTTCAGTAGAGTGATGGCACAAAGAAAAAACTCTAGTTGTTTTGACATGCAATGCTTCATAGAGGTGTCTCAAGAGAAGGAGTTGAAACATTTAAGTTCCGGCACCTTTTTCTTTTACAAAAAAAGCACTGGTTCTGTTACTATGTACACAAAAATGATATTTTAGTATTTTTCAGCTGTATCATTCAGAACCTCTTGCTGTTTTAAATGCTGTTCCATTTTTTGCTAATTTTCCTGAAGTTAGGAGGCAATAATAAAACTATGAATAGAATTAGTTAATTCTCCTAAATATTCAGATTCTTTGAAAATGAGACTGTGAGTCGCTATTATTTCTTAACTGATGGACTTCCCCACTACGTGTGCATTAATTTTAAAATCTGAATCTTCTATTAACTTACAATTCTGAAAGGCAATTTTCTATTTGTAAAGCAATAAACATGCTGTTTCCCTTAAATAACTAAATTTATCTGTTTAAATCTAGGAATGATCTTTTATGATACATGTGTTACAATAGTTAGCCTACCTTAAAAATAAAAGTTTTGAGTTCTAAAATCAAGTTCTCTTTGTATCAATCATTCTGCTGTCCTAAACATACTGGCAAATAATTGTCACTGAATTGTCTAAGAATGAGGTTATATACTGTATTGTATTTCAGAGGTCGTTCTTTTTATAGCTATAGTGTTGGATTTTTTAAAATGTAAATACTTTCAGATGACTATACTTTGGAGCATTGCAGTTTGACTGTAAGATTCAGAAAAATGTAAAAGATTAATTTTACATTGATGGATGACTTTCTGTTTTAGTTTTTATAACAACAAGAGTATTGGAGTACATATTAAATTTTGTAAAGAGTATAACAAGGGATTTCAAAGCTGGGAGAAGGAAGGAAGGAAGCAAGGCAGTGCTATTAGAAGAAGGAAATCTGTGTGTGTGTTTTTGTGTGTGGATATCTATCATTTTGAGATGAGTAATGTTGCCTCTGATTGGGAGAGCACTATAAATTCCAACTGCAGATAGGTAATGATATCTTGAAACTCCGGAAAGATAAATCAGTAGACTTTTAAATGACTTATACAAGAAAATTCTGTTTAATTATGCCACTGTTTGGCTGACTTAGAAGAAGTCTGTCCTTTTTTTAAGGCTTAAAATATTTCTTCACTTGAAATGTCACAATATTCAACTTTATATTTTTAACTTGACTGTAAACGCATTGCATCAGAAGGCGTCTGGTTATTTTCTTAATATAGCTTAGGTTTTCAGATGGATACATAATAAAACTGGTTGCTTAATCCCTATATGCAAATAGCTTCGTAGTTATAGTATACAGAGCTTCAACAACCACAAAATACTGAAATGTAATGGTGAATAGAACAGAATATAGAATTTGGTTTCCATTGAGTAACTAATTAAACTTCAATATCCTATTAAGTGAATTTAGTTTTTAATGGCTTCTTACCAATATTCACCATTAAAATTTTATTTGTCCATATGTTGAACTTTGAGATATGCAGGTTCCCTCCAAGGTACTTGATGTTAAGAATATGGAGGGATGATTATCAAGTGTCCTATAAAAGTCTATCTCAGTGCTAATCTATGATGAATAGAACTTAGATTTCTATTATGCAAAAGACAATGGAGAATAGTCCTTTCTGCTCTCAAAATCCATTGCAAAAAACCAGTTGTTTTTTATATTCATGCTTTTCTAGTTTAAGGTTATAGATTAATGCAAAAGCCTTTTATATTTTACAAAACACAGTTGTGAGATTTTAAAATTCAGTTATACATACTAACTAAATGTGGAAGTGGTTCTTTTTTCTCAGTCTGGTTTGGGAAGGACAGTGTCTAGATAGAATCAGGCATACGAGCTGGTAAGATGGGATTGGAAAGTCAAAATTTCTTTGAAGGAGGCAGTGACAAACCACTTCCATATTTCTGCCAAAATAACTACATGACCCATGAAATCAGGAGTTGAGCTCAACTTGAACTACATTTTTCACAGTATATCCATGTCATGCAAAAAGTTCCTCAGTTCAGTCTTCGATACCTTTAAATTAGCGTTGTGAGAAATTTGTTTGAAATTCAGCAGTGTTGTTGCACGTCAGTATAAATTACAGAAGTAAACGTCTAATAGCCTTACTGCACAAGGCAATTTTCTATATAGAATGTGAATTCCTTCATCTACTTCTAAGATATCCAACAGCTCTTAAGCTTGATTGACAAGCAGCCTAATAACTCTGCAACCTTGGAAAGTTCCAAGGTTAGTTGAGCAGCAAGTCATGGATGTGCGCTTTTTGCCTTTGGGTCACCTTTTCATGTTTCATGCCTTTCAAAGCATGTTTTGTCCATTAGACATTTCACCTGCAAGCTTGTGCATCTAATAAAATGCAAATCAGTGTATTGGTTAATGATAGACTAAATTGCAGAGATCAGAGCTTGAGGTTTCCACAGCTGAATAATCAACTCAGTTTTATCCTGTCGATTACTTGAGAGGAAAAGGCAAGAGAGTGATAGGGACTTCATCTTGAGCCTCTGAAGGAAAGGAGAAACACCCAATTAGGTAAGTAATGATCAAAATTATCCACTTCCCAGTGCATTTTACACTTTAGAAGTTTAATGTATAGTTTAACTTTCCACAGAAATAAAGGTAAAAAAGAAAAAGGTAAAGGTTCCCCCGCACATGTGTGCTAGTTGTTTCCAACTCTAGGGGCCGGTGCTCATCTCCGTTTCAAAGCCAAAGAGCCAGCGCTTGTCCGAGGACATCTCCATGGTCATGTGGCTGGCATGACTAGACGCCAAAGGTGCATGAAATGCTGTTACCTTCCCACCGTAGTGGTCCCTATTTTTCTACTTGCATTTTTACACACTTTTGAACTGCTAGGTTGGCAGAAGCTGGGACGAGTAACAGGCGCTCACTCTGTTACACGGCACTTGGGATTCGACCTGCCAAACTGCTGACCATCTGATCGACAAGCTCAGCATCCTAACCCACTGAGCCACCGCGTCCCTTGCATTGAAAATAGTGGAGTTTAAATTTAATATCTGACTTCTAAATATATACAGAATGATGATTTTTCAAGGACAACTTCTGTTGATGGAAGCTATTTTAAAAGAAATCATACTAACAATACCTGCCTGCTGAATAAAGGCAACCAAAGAATTGCAAGTATTAAAGAAGATGAACTACTCTACTCCTATTAGTCCAAAAAGAGGATACTGCTACGCGGCACTCGGGATTCGACCTGCCAAACTGCCGATCTTCTGATCAACAACTCAGCATAAGGTTTTAAGCTAAATTACTAACTGAGATAATTTTTTTAATAATGCAGTTTATTTTGTGCGGGCCCTTCTTTTAAATGCAGACTATGCTGCCTTGAGTGGGACTTTTGGTGAAAAGGTGCGATTCAGACAGCACGACACAGCCAGGCTGCCCCTTGCACGCGCAAGTGTAACAACGCCCCCCCCCCCCTTATTTTACAGTGGAAACGCTGGAGGCGATTTCCTACCGACTCTTTCAGGAATTGCCCCCCGGTTTCCGCCTCCTGTTCTCTGCCGGCGCCGCTCTTTAGTCAGACACCCCTACAAGCGTGGTGGCCCTTTTAAACGGGGAGGAGGACGGGCGAGAGAACGAACAGCCCCCCCCCCCCCCCCCCCCACACCCCACCACCCACCCCTTCAGCTGAAAGCTTTCGGCTTGCCCGATCGTCAGCCGAGCGGATTCCGGCTCTAGAGCCACCCCGAAACCCCACAGCCCGCGAGCGGGGAGGAAGAAGGGAAAAGCCCCTTTCTTTTCAGTTCCCTATCGGAGAAGGCCGCCTCCCGCTCTCGCAGCCAGTTCCCTCCTGAAGTTTCAAGGGCCGACACGTGATTTCCATGAACTGGAGTTGAGCAGATCGGCGGCGCCGGGCAGGGCGAAAAGCGGCGGCTCCTGGTTTTCTCGGCCGCCGAGCGCTGCTTAGAGAGAAGAGCAGCTGGGGAAGCAGGCGCGGCGGCGGCGGCGGCGGCGGGCAGGTGCCGGGGAAGTGCCGAGAGCAGCACGCGCCTCCGGGATGCCCCTCTTTGGGTTTTCCGCTTAGGCGGCGGCGGCTGGTGCAGCGATTCCCCCCCATGCGCGTCCCCGGCGCTTGCTGTGGCTACGCTGTTTTCTCCGGGACCTTAAAGGTCCTTTGGCCTCCTGGCCGGCCGGCCGGCCTCCTCTTGCTCTTCGGCCAGGATGTCTCAGGGGATCCCCGCTGCGGGAAGCACTTTGCAACGAAGCTCCTCGTCCGAGGAAACTCTGCAGGTAAATCGAAGCCCGATTGTGGGGTGGGGGAGGCCGGGGAGGAGGGGATAGAAAATGTGGACAGGCGCGCCTCCAAGAAACTTTCCTCCCGCGATTCAGACATTGCCTTGGAATCGCGCTCTTCAGATCACAACTTCCAGCCGGGCAGGATTTTTTTTTTTCGTTGCTGTGGTGTGGACGCGCCAGACCTCGCTAGCTCACTCGCACGCGGGGATCGAAGGGCAGCGGTGGCACCTCGAAAGGACTGGCGGGCTAGCGCGCTTTCTTCGGAAGGAAAGGCGTTTCATTTAATTTTATTTATTTTTTAAAAAAAGTTTCGGGTAGCAGAGAGACGAAAAACTACAGAAGGAGACAAAAGTGGTGCGTAAAATTATGGATCGTGCCGCACGCCCCACATTTTCCCCTTCCCTTCCCTTCCCCTCCTTATGACAAGAATTTGCCTTATTTCGAGAAACGGAGGAGGTAGGAACTTCTAGTCAGAAGAAGGGAGAAAAGAATGGAACTTCCCACTGCTTGAAATAAGTTTATCATTCTGCAGTTGGGAGGAGAAGTCTTTGAACAATTAATATTTGATCAGCTATTGATCTTGTTGTATATACATTTGTCTGGGCTAACCTTCACTTGTCAGAGGATGGAGTGGGGAACCAAACCTACCTGCCCAGATCTTATTCACCTGTTGTTTGGTAAACCTCTGTGGAGTTCCAGACTAGAGATTTTGTCTGAACCAGCAGAGAGTTTTGATACCCTTAAACTTCAGTTCCCCCACTCTGTCATCCAGCAAGTAGCATTCCCAAAAGATAGGCCCTGTATGAACAACGAAGAACAGAATCACTGAATCACCGCTGTTATTAGCATGGGTCCAATTAGTTTAGTACTAACTGTACCAGTCTACGCAATCCAGCACACTGTATGTGTGTTGTATTCAAATTCTCGTCATTCCCAACTAAAAGTTGATAAAAACTCAACTCTACTGACCAACAGGGATCTCCAGAGTTCAGTAAGAGGTCTTTCAGAGGCCAGTTGGAAGAAGGGAGTAGTGGAACCAAGCACATATACTAATTTGTAGCAAGTTGCTAACAAGCTTGTTAACTATGTTGAATATACTGAAACTGCAAGACTAAATGTTTATACTGAAGGAGGTGAACCAGAAAAATTATAACATTTATAACACTTAGTATAGTGTCAGTAACAAATGGGTGTTCTTTTACACAGTGAGCAAGTTGAAGTGGGAGAGATTAGTTGAAGGAAGTCAATGAAATAAAGTGATCTTGCAGGACCAGAGATCCATCTTCCTTTTCCTTCATCAGGCTTAGGTTTAAATGATCATAATATTTATCAGATATTTTGATTGTTTATGTTAGGGGTCTTCAAACTTGGCCCTTTTATGATTTGTGGACTTCAACTCCCAGAATTCCTCAGCCAGACACCTGGGAGTTGAAGTGGACAAGTCATAAAAGGGCCAAGTTTGAAGACCCCTGGCTTATGTACTTAATAGATTTTAAGGCTACCTACTCTAACAAAAAGCTAAAGGTGGCATTTCAGCTTATGAAAGATAAATAAGCTGTACAGTATAGATTGAGGCATTAGAGGTAAGCATAACTGATTAAATTTACAGCTACAGAGCTGTGTATAGCAGTTATGTAGTGTCCCATAGCAATTTGTCCATGAAGTCAAGTGGTGGCTTTGCAGTTTTGCCTTTCTCACACCATCTTAGCTTCCTGCAGGATTATGCTATCACAGAAAGACTTTCCAGGGCACATCATCCCCATCTGGGCAGTACTCTAAGGATTTGTTTAATTATTTATTTACTCTCTATATTGCCACAGTCCACTCTGAATTGGGTCAGGATAATATAGGATGTAACATCACTGTGGTTCACTGCTAGTCTTCATGATTTGGGAAGTGCCTGCAGGGTGACATGGAAACTCATCTGAGTGTAACAAGTAGCTGATCCCAGGCCGAAATCCAATTTCTCAAAGAGTTTTCTTATGCAAAAGGAATTTCCCAATTTTTCTCTCCCATTTTATGGTAGTGCAGTTATTATTTTTGAACTTTTGTTCTGCTTTTGAGTCAGCAATTTCCTTGGCAAAAAAAATTGGAAGTGGTTTGCCACTACCTCCTTCCTAAGAAGAATAGGAGTGACTGGCCCAAAGTCACTTTTGATTTGTGTGCCTTGTATACCTTAGCCAGGATTAGAACTCATGGTCTTTCAGTTCTAGCCAAACTCTCTGTCTCTCTTGCACTTGTTTAATATACTGTAAAACAGGAGGATATTGGTGAGAGTCTCCCCATGAATATTAAAGATCAGGAGGCAGGGAGACTGCGCAGCATTGCAGAGTATAAGTTGAGTTAGGCCATTTAAGATACTTAAGATAAGAGTAAGAACTCGCAACATACATGGAAGAATTTTATTTTCCCCTACCCTTAGCCACTGCTGTCTTGGAAAATTTTAAAACTGTTTTTAAATCAATTGAATATATTAAATATTTGGTAAATTACAAGACTTATTACCTGGCAACTATTTGTACCTATCATGCTTGGGAAGGCAATGGCTCTTGCGTGTGATATCTCCAGCGCCACTTATAATATCTTCTTGCTTTGGGGTCTTGGGCATTTCTGAGCACCCTGGCAAGGAAGCGGTTATCAGCCACTCTGATGGCCAACATGCCACAGGAGATCGCACACATATAACAAAGACGCTTGTTGATACTTGAGATGTCTTCCTGCACTTGAGGTGGATATCAGCTCATATACTACTTCTATATTTAAATCAAAATGCTTGTCAAGTCTGTTCTTCAAATCCAGGTATTTTGAATTGGATTCCACAAACAGTTTAAATATACATAAAAATGGCGGCATTGTTCTTGCAGGGCACAGATATGATATAGGCAAGATGATATTTTGTTGGACTAAAATCAGACATGTAAACTGGCAACAGGTGAATTGTGTAGAATTTCTCTGACTTCAAAACAAAAGTATAAAAACAAGAACATTGGTGTATCAGATATAGCAATTAGCAATAGCTAATT
Organism: Daboia siamensis; assembly: GCA_024449315.1. Classification (NCBI taxonomy): domain Eukaryota; kingdom Metazoa; phylum Chordata; class Lepidosauria; order Squamata; family Viperidae; genus Daboia; species Daboia siamensis. The sequence goes on from JAKJMR010000116.1 coordinate 177,999, forward strand.
CAAACTTCAGTTTTTATCAAACTACATTTTAAACGCACATTCCCGCTTCCGAAACAAGGATTGCATGCAGCTCAGTATATTTTAAATACCACTGTATCATATAGAATTTGCTTATCTATCCATCCATCCATCTCACTGATCCATCCATCTCACTGATCACAAATATAAAATTTTATTAAGCAAGGGTACATTAAAATGATTCTTTTAACTCAGGGGTGTCAAACTCACAATGTCGTGACATAGCATGACTTTTTTGCCATTGCCGGCAATGGAGTGGACGCAGTTTCACTATGATGCATCCAGCCCATGGGCCGGCAGTTTGACACCCCTGTCCTAACTAGTGTATACTCTCTTGAACTGATCTTGTTTTACTGAAATGTGCTAAACATCAATTTATGGCTCTACTCTTTTTCGTACTAAAAAAGCTTTTTTAAAGGAAAAGAGAAACACGGAAATATAAAAGAATATATGAATGGGGCAAAATCATGAGTTACATTGGGAATGTTCAACATACTTTATGGGGATTTCCTTTGGATATGCAAAACATTTACCATCTTAGCAGAGCAGAAACCCCACTACATATGGTAGTTTGTTTGACCTACTATCCTAAATATGATCCAGACATTTTGTGTTTGATTCATGATTTTAGAATTAATTGTGTCAAACTTTTTCTGAGCCCAGTTTTCTGTAACATTTGTTGCTCCAAAAGCTCCTGGGATCACTCTTTAGAAATTAGATAGCAAAATGCCCTTCTCTCCTTCCTAACTTCCTTCCTAACTCCAAGAGAGGGGATCTTGGAGTTCTGGTGGACAATCACTTAAATATGAGCCAGCAATGCACTGCAGCTGCCAAACAACCAACACAGTTTAGACCAGCATTGGTTTCATTCACATGACACTTAACCTCAAATGAATTAGCTTGTTTCTAAATAAAAAGACTCACTTCACAAAGCTAAGCTGCATAACATCAATAAATTGGGCAAATGCAGGCCATTGGGTCTTTAACTGAGTTGATTATGCCTTCTATATTATTGCAGCACTACTAACGTAGCCCAGCCTTACCTGACCTCACAAGACTTTGTGCGTATTTGCTATCTTTCTTGGAGGAAAGCTAAGATCCACATGTGATTAACACATTCCAAACCTTAAATGCCATCAAATCTTTCTATCATATGTGGTGAATGTGTACAGAAGCTAAAACCTATTGGAACATAATTAAATCATGGATAGAAAAGATGATACAACAACGTATAGAATTAAGACCAGAAATATTCCTGTTGGGTATTTTACCAGAGAAATATAGTAAAGAGAACACATATTTGATTATTCATATAACCATGGCAGCTAGGATTGTGTTTGCACAAAACTGGAAGGCACTGAAAGCTCCTCCAGAAGAAGAGGTGATCAGGAAAATAATGGAATGTGCAGAAATGAATAGATTGATTCTGTCTTATCTTTAATCATCATTGTTAGAATATTATGAAATTTGGGGAAAATTTTACGAGTGGGTGAAAAAGAGAATATGCTTAAAAGACAGCTAACACTAATTTAGATGGAAGTGAGGAGATAAGGATATTATCATACCTAATATAGGCATTGAAAATCCAAGGAGAGGAGCTGCTCGGACATCACCCCTGAATTGTATCGGAAGAGGAATGGGAGGGAAGAAAGGAGAGGAGAGAGGGAAGAGAGTAGAGGAGGGGGAAGGAAGTAGGAAGGTTGGAGGGAACGAGGAGGAGAAGGAAGAAACGGGAGGGGAGTGGTGAGGGAAAAAGGAGAGGAGAGGAAGAAGAGGGAAGTAGGAAAGAAAGGAGAAAAGGAGAAATAAAGTAGAGAAGAGGGAAGAGAGAGAAGGAGGGTGGATACAGTGAAAGGGGAAATGGACGAGCAGCACCCAAACCTACGTGTATATATTTATGTATGGCGATATATAATACCTACAGCATTACTGATATAACAAATATTAAATACTTGAAAAAATGTTTATATTTCATTGGTTAGTTTGTGGTATATTAAAGGAACTGTGAAAAATAAACAACGGGGAAAAACCACATTCCAAGCCTTTATGACCTGATTGCCTTCCTTCCATTTGATTTTTTTAAAATAACCATTCAAACACCCCAGGGAAAAGAAAGCAAACTATGGCTCACACAAATCCTCTTCCTAGGAACTCTTGCAAGCTGTCATTGGGCAGGAGAACAGAGTTAGTTAGCTATCTTTCACTCAGAATACTACAGTATGTGAACCAGATACAGCCACAAGAGTTCTTGCAAACAGTCTTTAGTTTACATCAATATAGTAACCAGACTATGTGTACATTTCTTTACCACTCAGTGTAAAGAAAATATAAATATCAGCCACTCTTGGAAAATGTGATCAGGACTCACAAGATTATCAATGGTGTGTTTGTCAAAGTATAGCTTCCTTGATTTTCTGGATGCTGAAGGATTGTTTTGGAAAAAAGGGAAGTTGTTAACTAAACAAGCATATTCTGATTTTATTGACCAGAGTCATGATGATGATGAAAGACGAGTAAGACGGAGAGAGAAGAACAGAGTCGCTGCCCAGAGAAGCCGAAAGAAACAAACTCAGAAAGCAGATAAACTCCATGAGGTGACTGGTGCATTGGCATTTTTCAAGATCAACAATTAGTATCATTCTCAAATGCAAAACAAGTCGTGGGTCACCTTAAGAATTAACAGTGTGTTAGTTCCTTAATTACGGGCATCCACAGTGAGAGGAGGAGTATGTGTGTTCAAAGCTCCACCTTTTTTATGTGTCTTATATATGCAAGACACATAAAAAATGATATGGGGCTTCAGTTGGCATCTAGATTTTTTTTTAACCTTCATGCAGATCCTCTTCGTTTAATAAGCTTTTATGGACGAAACCCTGTTTACTTAGATATCTAAGTTTGTGTGATAACATTTTAGCTTTAAAAGCAATATTTCCAAGTCAGCATTCTCTAGATGGATTGAGTCTTAGGGCCTACACCAACATCTGGTTACCCAAGTCTGGGAAAGGCTAAGCTAGATGGATGCTTAGGCAAAGACTACAAAGGAAGTCACCATTTCCCACAAGTTGCATATAACATGCTGCTATAGGCAATGCGCTTTTTCTAACCAGAAAGCATCCATACTTAGATGTTGTTTCCCCATTAACACTTTTTTCCTGATGCTTCAGCTATTGACTGTCACGAATGCCCAAGACACTGAATTTCACAGGGTATAGCTCATGAAAAAATACAGATTTGTCTGGATTTACCTGCAATGTCAATTTTGGGAAGTGACAGATTTATCATGCTCTGAATCAGGGTTGAGTTATTTTCTCTCTGTACTTTCTCTTTTTCTCGACTTAAGAAATGGAGATGAGAACCACCCACTAGAGTCAGACATGATTGGACAGGGGAAACATTTAATATATATATATATAAATATATTTATTTATTTATTTATTTATTTTATTACATTTATATACCGCCCTTTCCCGAAGGACTCAGGGCGGTTTACAGGGTAATTAAAAAACACAGATATAAAAGTTAAAAACAAATTTAAAAAAATTATAATAATCCCTGTATTAATAAAAAACCACAGTTCAAATTAAGATTGGACTAAATTAAAATTAAAAATTCTCAGCCTGGGCCAGAGAGCTCGAAGAGCCAGGTCTTCAGGTCCCGATGAAATGAACGGAGGTCGGGGGCAGTCCTCAACTCCACCGGCAGCTGGTTCCAAAGGGCAGGCGCACCCACAGAGAAGGCCCTGCCCCTGGGTCTCATCCGCCGGCAATCTCTCACCGGCGGCACCCTGAGAAGACCCTCCCTGTGGGAGCGCACTAGACGAAGGGAGCTTGATGCCGGCAGCAGGTGTTCCCTCAGATATCCCGGACCCAAGCCATTTAGGGCTTTATAGGTCATCACCAGCACCTTGAATCTCACCCGGAGGGCAACCGGAAGCCAATGCAGCTTGTGGAGTAGAGGTGTTACATGGGAGTATCGGGAAACCCCCATCACAACTCGCGCGGCCGCATTCTGCACCAGCTGAAGCCTCCGAGTGGTCCTCAAGGGCAGCCCCATGTAGAGAGCGTTGCAGTAATCTAAACGGGAGGTCACGAGCGCATGAGTGACTGTGCGTAGGGCATCTCGGTCCAGATAGGGTCGCAACTGGCGCACCAGGCGAACCTGGGCAAAAGCCCCCCTGGTCACGGCTCCTATATGATCTTCAAAATTGAGTCGTGAATCCAGGAGGACGCCCAAGTTGCGAGCCCTATCAACGGGGGGTAACACCTCACCCCCCATCGTTAGAGATGGAATAGCCTGGTTAACCCGATATGCACAGCCACTCAGTCTTGGCGGGATTGAGACAAAGCCTGTTTCTCCCCATCCAGACCTGGACCGCCTCCAGGCAACGGGACATCACGGAGAGGGCATTGCTGGGTTGGTTCGGGGTGGAAAGAAAAAGTTGGGTGTCATCAGCGTACTGATGATACCCCACCCCGAAACCACGAATGATCTCACCCAGCGGCTTCATATAGATGTTGAACAGGAGAGGCGAGAGAACCGACCCCTGAGGAACTCCACAAATGAGAGGCCTTGGGGCGGATCTCTGCCCTCCCGTCAACACCGACTGCGAACGGCCCAGGAGATAGGAGGAGAACCACCGTAAAACGGTGCCTCCCACTCCCAACCCCCTGAGACGCCGCAGTAGGATACCATGGTCGATGGTATCAAAAGCCGCTGAGAGATCTAATAGGACATACACACACACACACACACACACACACACACACACACACCCCACACACAAAACACTGGGACAAGGTAAAAAACCAAAGCAGTTTTAATAAAATCGAGCTTTCATTGGAGAACTGCCAGTGTCATCAGGATGCTCGCTGTCAATGGGAGATCGCTGTTTGCTCTTCCGATCGCGATTGATGCCCTTGTCATCGCACGTGTCCTCATGCCAGAAGCTCTTGGGACCCCTATGGCCCATTGTGTCATTTAGGGGAACCCCAACTTCAGGGTTGGCTAAGTGGTTATATGGAGACTAAGATACCTGGTGACAAACAATAAGACCACGGTAAGCTCTTCAAGTGAATTCCTAGATAGAATTAGATCCTTTAGTATAGAGGAGGATGAAGTCATGGTATCCTATGATGTCACCTCCCTATTCACTTCAATCCCACAGAATCTAGCAATTGTGGTAATTAGAGACTGCTTACAACAACATGGAGCGGGACGGCACCAGGACTCACTTGATAATGAAGATTTCTTACAACTCATGGCCCTATGCCTCAAAAGTTTTTTACGTTTCAAGGTAGCATCTATGAACAGGTGAAGGGCACCCCTATGGGGTCCCTGATCTCTGGAGTCATTGCAGAGGCTGTCCTGCAGGAATTGGAGACTCAGGTGATGTCCACGTGTCGCCCCAAATTTTCGGTGAGATACGTGGACGACACGTTTGTGGTTGTCAAGAGACAGTACAAGAATAGGCTTATGGGTGAGCTTAATTCCATCCAGCTTAATTCCATCCCAATATCTGCTTTACGGTGGAGGAAGAAGCCAATGGAGCTCTGGCCTTCCTGGATGTGTTGGTTAACCACCAACCACACGGTTCCCTTGACACATCCGTCTACCATAATCCTACTTATTCGGACAGGATTCTCCATTACAAAAGCAACCATCCCATGACCCACAAAGTTAGCTGTATTAGAATGCTTTTTAAACGTGTGGATATGCACTGCGGCACGTATAAAGGAAGAAAGGTGCCATCTCTATTGCGTCTGCAGAAGTAATGGCTATCCACTAAATTTCATTAGGCGATACACCAAACCACGTGAACCTGTCCAGAACCAACATGAAGGCACGCCGATGGCATGGATAACACTACCCTACATCCATGGTGTATCTGAAGCCACAGCATGCATAATGGCCCCCTACAAAGTCAGTGTAACTCATAAACCTGATCACACCCTGCATGCCCATGTCATGCGCCCAAAGGATTCGCTCCCCAATGAAGAGAAGTCCTCTATTGTATATAAGATGACATGTGAGAACTGCCATTGTAATTATATTGGGGAGACGGCAAAGCGGTTGGGGACTAGGGTACATGAACACGAACTTGTGGTTAAAAGACAAGAACGGCATTCGCAGGTATGAGCACACATGGCTACATACAATCACACCTTTGATTTGGCACCGAGGTGATTGCCAGTGATAACACCAAGGGTGGCCAATTGTTCAAAGAGGCCTGGTTCTCAGATCGCTCCTCAATTAACCATCATATAGACCTCCTGCCTGCATACCAAGCCCTCAGGAGTTGGGAAGAGGAATGGCGCAGACAATGTGAATACTCACGGAGTATACCGTTGAGTCAGGATCAAGATCGCACAGCTATACAGCAATCCCAACACACACATATATACATACATACAGATATTGTATGTATATAGACATATACATATATGTGTGTGCCTGTATATATGTGTGTGGGGGGGTTAAAGGTTCCCCCGCACATGCATGCTAGTTGTTTCCAACTCTAGGAGCTGGTGCTTATCTCCATTTCAAAGCCGAAGAGGCAGCACTTGTCTGAGGACGTCTCCATGGTCATGTGGCCGGCATGATTAGATGCCAAAGGTGCATGGAGCGCTGTTACCTTCCCACCTTAGTGGTCCCTATTTTCCTACTTGCATTTTTACGTGCTTTTGAACTGCTAGGTTGGCAGAAGCTGGGACGAATTAACAGGTGCTCATTCTGTTACACGGCACTGGAGATTTGATCCACCAAACTGCTGACCATCTGATCGACAAGCTCAGCATCCTAACCCATTGAGCCACCATGTCCCTATAGATAGATAGATAGATAGATAGATAGATAGATAGATAGATAGATAGATAGATAGATAGA
>JAKJMR010000116.1:184908-202537 GCA_024449315.1 Daboia siamensis
AGATAGATAGATAGATAGATAGATAGATAGATAGATAGATAGATAGACAGACAGATAGACAGATAAATAGATAGAGATAGAGATAGAGATACACACAAACACACATGTATATATAGATAGATATAGATAGATATCTTCAGAACTATGTAATCTACTACAGGGGTACCCAACCCCTGTTCCATGGACCAGTACCGGGCTGCAGCATTCCAGCAACTGGTCCACACAAACAAGCAAAGCCCCATCCGTGGGATGCAGACAGCATAGGAAACCACACCCCCTTCACACCCCCTCCTGTGGAAAAACCTTTCTCCATAGTCCCTGGTAGCAAAAAGGTTGGGGACCTCTGATCTAATACACATTTTCCTCAGCAAACAGTTAGCAGACCATTTTGGCAGTCCAGCAAGGAAGATGTCTGGGTGAGACCCTATCTTGCCATCAGTGTGTTGAAGTCTGTTGTCAACTCAGGGCACATGGATATGGAATGTCCCTGAATGAGTGCCTTTTTATCCTCTTCTTCATACATTTAGCATTTTGCTCCAAAACAGCCTGGCATTTTTCGGATAGCTTGCAAATAGAATCAGGATATTAGAATCTTATTCTATTATGCCCAGAAATCTCTTCCAGACAGTCTTGTTCTGATAGACAACCGGGCAGGAGAAGCAATTTATACTATTATTGTGATTTTTTTAAAAAGAGTCTTTTCCCCCTTTCTTGCATGTTTAATCATTGTAACAGTTTTTTTTCATGTTCTCCTTTCCAATTGAACAATTGATGCTTATAAGCTGACTTCTAAAGAACAGAGTTTAAGTGTAGAATAGCAAGTGTATTGGCCAAGACTGAGATTGTTATCAATGCTTCAAAGCTTTCATATGAGCAATTATGAATATACCTGAGTAAAATGATGAATAAGGGTGGAGGACCAGAGTCCAACATGTCCTTTCTATGGAAGAAAGCACATTATTCATCCATTCTTGGACTTCATGTGTGCAGTAAAGCAGTTAATGAATATATTGGTCATGGTGCCTGAGCAGCTATGGCTTTTGTTTTGTATTCTTTTTGAGTTAAGGACATTGATGCATTTCTGTTTTAGCCACATTCAAATCAAGGGTGAAACTAGCCATTTGATGTACATTTGCCTTGTAAAGCAAATTTTTTCTGAGTCCCACTTGGTTTCTTTTCTATTACTGAAACTCAAAAATAACTTCTCATTCATGCTTTGGTTGAAATTGAGATCAGACAAGCACAGGGAAATTTGACGTTTGTAAAAGTAACTTCTCTTTTTTTTTAGAAGTCTGGTGCCAAGAGAACTGAGCCCATGCAAGAGAACTGAGAACTGAGCTCATTTGAGGAGCTCTGAGGGTGTTTTGGTCATTGGATCATCTGGTCCTTTTTTAGGATTTCTAAAGGAGAGTCCCTTTGATTTATCCTGGCACACAGATCCTTTCATTGCGATTTTTAATCCACTCTTTATGGATGAGGAGATTGAGCAAATTCAGGCACCTATGGATCACTGTAGGTTTAAAACTACAGACCGGGATGACCAGGTTTCCAGTCATGGCCTATAACAGGGGTGTCAAACTCAATTTCATTGAGGGCCGCATCAGCATTGCGGTTGCCCTCAAGGGGCCGGGTGGGTATGGCCTGGGTGGGCGTGGCCTACTGGGTGGGCGTGGCTAGAGTGCGTATGGCCTACATCGTTCACATCAAGGGTGCCTATGGGGGTCTGGGCAGGAGTGGGACAGATCTGGGGGTCTCTGGCAGAAGGAGGGTCTCTGGGCCAGGGCCAAGGCAGTGGGGGCCGTTCCCTCACTGTTTCCAGGATGGCTTCGCGGGCCACATGAAACCACTTCGCGGGCCTGATCTGGCCCCCGGGCCTTGTGTTTGACATGTCTGGCCTATAATGTCTGATTGGCTTTCTTGCAGCCCCCTGACACCATTCCAAAATATCAAAGCTACATTTCTGCCCCCTTACTTTGTGACTGCTGTCCTACTTCCTCAGTACCCCCAATTTCTAAGAATATGCATTTGTATGTGCATGTTTGGAATTTTTAAAGTAACACATACATACATACATACGTGTGTGTGTGTGTGTGTGTATGACATTTAAAGCTATAGCATAATGCCTCTAAATATGGAGGTTTTATTTATTATCATATTTAATGCCCATTTTCAATTCTAAAAATTGCCTTTGGTGGTTTACATCTGGAAGCAAGCATTTTTTTCCATGGGCCCACATTACTTGAGGAATTGTCTCACCCCCATCACATCAGTTTGTCTCACCTGCTCAGGTAGGGAAGGCGTGTTCTGGACCCTGTCAGTTAAAGACTTTCAACTGGTGGGATTCAGGAAGAGGGCTGACACTCCTGGCCTTTCAAAAAGTCTGAAGACCTGGCTCAGTCAACTGACATGAGGTTCATGAAACAGCACTAAACCCAAGGAGTGATTGACAGCTTAACAACCGTACCCTCTCCTTTTAACTTTTAACTAATTTTAGTCTTGTTTTTATCTGGCTCTTTTATTGATGTATTGTATTTCTGTATGGTTTTTAGTTCTTCATGTTTTGAATTGTATAACATCCAGATCACTCTGTGAGTGAACTGGATGGTATTTAAATTTCAGAAACAAATAAATAAAAATTTTAAACCAATGGCCAAGAGCCCCCTCGAAATATAGAGAACAAAACAAAAGCAAAACCTGAGCTGATTTAATGTAATTTAGGTTCAAATGTAATTAAAACCAAGTTAGTTTAATTATCTGTAAAATTGGTATCCATATATTTTGTGATTTCCACTATTGTTGAATTAAAAATTGCAATGGGATGGCAACTTTTACAAGAAGCAATATATGATCAGAAATCTCATATTTTGTATCCCTTGTTTACACTGATAAAATGATAAAATATAAGTGCATTTGAAAAGAACAACCAAAGCTTTTCCCTTTGTTGGATGTTAAAGATAATGACTGGAGATTTCCTTTATGGTAGCTGATTCTCTAGATCAGACATGTCAAACTTGCGATGTCACGTGATGTGCAACGTATCAGAGCTTTTTCTCCGTTGCCAGCAATGGGGTGGGCGCAGTTTTGGGATGACGTGTCCAGCCCATGGGCCGGCAGTTTGACACCCCTGCTCTAGATACTGACCAATAAAGGACTTTTCCAAGTAGGCTCCTCCCCTTTGGATTGTCCAACCACATGGTTCCACAGATATAAGATGTTTGTCTTGGCTAAGGTCTTCTGATATGGGACTTCTGTTGATTTTATTAATATTTATTAAACAAATTATGTTAAGAGTAATGGTTGTTTTGGAAAAAAATATCCACTGATTTACTTGATTTGATTTGATGTGACACTACACTGCCACTTAGGTATTAGCTTACTGGTTATTTGCTATTGAAATATTTTAAATAGAACAATATAGATAAACTATACCTCAGGTAGGTAAAATTGAAATGCACTAAAAGCCAGACTGGGAAGAAAATAAATTAGGAGTTATGTACTTTTCAAAGTAACTATATTTTTCAGATAATTGTATCATTTTTAATTGTCTTTTTGGTTATTTTTAAACTTCTTTTTGAGAATTTAAGCACTTCATGAAGAATAGTGTAGCAAAAACAACAAATAATCATGGATTCTTGCTTGCATGCATGATCTTTTTATTTTTATCAATTATTTCAGGAATATGAGTGCCTTGAACAAGAGAATAATTCTCTAAAACGGGAGATTGGAAAGCTGACAGATGAAGTGAAACATCTGAGTGAAGTGTTGAGGAACCATGAAAAAATCTGTCCCTTGTTACACTGTGCCTTAAACTTTGGGTTGATTCCCAGACATGAAGCCATCCTTGGTCCCTTGCCAAGATAAGGCTCCCTCCTGAGAAACCAGAAAGAATGAGAAGATTTCAAGACTCTTCACTATCATCATTTTAGCCATCATGTTGTATGACTACACACATTCTTAGAGCAGCCTGTGCTACATCTAGTGTTACCTTGGAGCCTGGAACCATCAAGAATTAATATTGCTGTTTAAAAGCCCTGGACTGCAGCCTTATGCGAGTAATTTTCAACTGAGCAGGATATCTTCTGCCTGTTTCCATTATGCATTCCATACTCAGCATGGAATAGAAAAACATGTATGCTGGAATTGCTAGAATATAATAATAATAAAGTTGGAAGGGATCTTGGAGGTCATCTTGTCCAACCCCCTGCTTAGACAGGAAACCCTATACCATTTCAGAGAAATGGCTGTCCAGTCTCTTCTTAAAAACTTCCAATGTTGGAGCATTCACCGCTTCTGGAGGCAGGTTGTTCCACTGGTTAATTGTTCTAACTGTCAGGAAGCTTCTCCTTAGTTCTAGGTTGCTTCTCTCCTTGATTAGTTTCCATCCGTTGCTTCTTGTCCTGCGTTCGGGGGCTTTGGAGAATAGCTTGACTCCCTCTTCTTTGTGGCAATCCCTGAGATATTGGAGCACTGCTATCATGTCACCCCTCATCCTTCTCTTCATTAAACTAAACATACCCAATTCCAGCAACCATTCCTTATATGTTTTAGCCTCCAGTCCCCTAATCATCTTTGTTGCTCTTCTCTGTATTCTTTCTAGAGTCTCAACATCTTCTTTACATTGTGGTGACCAAAACTGGATGCAGTATTCCAAGTGTGGCCTTACCAAGGCATTGTAAAGTAGTATTAATACTTCACATGATCTTGATTCTATCCCTCTGTTAATGCAGCCTAGCACTGTGTTGGCTTTTTTGGCAACTGCAGCACACTCCTGGTTCATATTTAAGTCATTGTCCACTAGGACTCCTAGATCCCTCTCACAATTATTACTATTGAGCAAGATACTACCTATACTATACCTGTGCATTTGATTTTACTTGCCTAAATGTAGAAGCTTTTTTCACCATTGTATTTCATTTTGTTAGATAGTGCCCAGTGATCAAGTCTGTCCAGATCCGCCTGTATCTTAAGCCTATCTTCTGGAGTGTTGACTATTCCTAACAGCTTGGTATTGTCTGCAAATTTGATGAGTTCCCCATCTATCCCCTTGTCCAAATTATTGATGAAGATGTTGAAGAGCACTGGGTCTAGAATACAGCCCTGGGGCACCCACTACACATTTCTCTCCATGTAGATGCAGTTCCATTGAGGACCACACTCTGAGTACGGCCAGTCAGCCAGCTACGAATCCATTTGGTGGTGATGCTATCTAGCCCACATTTTTCTATCTTATCAAGTAGTAGGTTGTGATCTACTTTATCAAATGCCTTACTGAAATCCAAATGAATTATATCCACAGCATTCCTCTGGTCAACTAATTTGGTCAAAGAATGCAATAAGATTTGTCTGGCATGATCTGTTTTTGACAAACCCATGTTGGCTTTTAGTAATGACTTTGTTTGCCTCTAGGAGTTCGCTGATTCATTGTTTGATTATCTTTTCCAGAATCTTCCCAGGTATTGAGGTCAGGCTGATAGGTCTGTAGTTTCCTGAATCTATTTTTTCCCCCTTTTTTGAAGATGGGAACTACATCAGCTCTCTTCCAGTCCTCTGGTAATTCCCCAGTGCTCCAGGATCTTTGAAAAATATAGTTCAGTGGTTCTGAGGTCACATCTGCCGGTTCCTTGAGAACCTTGGGATGTAATCCATCTGGTCCTAGTGGTCGATCAGAAGGTTGGCAATTTGGTGGGTCGAATCCCGAGTGCTGCGTAGCAGAGTGAGCACCTGTTACGCATCCCAGCTTCTGCCAACCTAGCAGTTCGAAAGCACGTCAAAATGCAAGTAGAAAAATAGGGACCACTACGGTGGGAAGGTAACAGTGCTCCGTGCGCCTTTGGCGTCTAGTCATGCCGGCCACATGACCACGGAGACGTCCTCGGACAAGTGCTGGCTCTTCGGCTTTGAAACGGAGATGAGCACCGGCCCCTAGAGTTGGAAACGACTAGCATGCATGTGCGGGGGAACCTTTACCTTTACCTTTAGGCTGGACAGGTGCTCACTTACCATTTTCTTGCCTATCTTAACTTGTGTTTCTAATCTGTTTTTTATGGTACTGTTTTTGATAGGTTGGACTGTTTTTTCCCTTTGTGTAAAGACTGATGCAAAAAATGAGTTAAATAGTTCTGCTTTCTCCCTGTTGCTTGTCAACTTCTTGCCACTTTCCCTCACTAATGGACCAATCATTTTCTTAACTTTTTTCTTGTTTTTTACATGTTGAAAGAAGTTTTTTTTATTATTTTTGACTTTGGTCGCAAGCCTTAGTTCATTTTGAGCCTTAGCTTTCCTCACTTCATCTTTGCAGGCTTGGGCTATTTGCTGATATTCTGCCTTAGTTATGTGCCCTTCTTTCCACTTTTTATACTTGTCCTTTTTATCTTTCAGTTTATCAGAAAGTTCTTTATGCAGCCATGCTGGTTTCTTTTGAGAGCTGTTATTTTTCTTCTTTGTTGGTATTGTGCTAGACTGGGCTTTTATTAACTCACTAAAATATGAAATACCGTATTTTCCGGCGTATAAGACGACTGGGCGTATAAGACGACCCCCCAACTTTTGAGATGATTTTCAAGATTTTTCGTCTTATACGCCGGAAAATCAGCGAGCCCGGGAAGGCACGCCCTCCCCTCTCACTGTGGAGGAAGCAGGGCAAGCTGGCGTCTGGCGGGAGCCAGCAGGGCAGTCCTGCGCACACGCATATTCCCCGGCTGCTCCTTAGCAGCCAGGGAGTGCGCGCGTGTGCAGGACTGCTCTGCCAGCTCCCGCCCGACGCTCTTCCCTCTTGAGGCAGCATCGCTCCCTGGCTCCTAAGGAGTCCTCAGGGATGCTGCCTCAACAGGGAAGAGCATTGGACAGGAGCCAGCAGGGCAGTCCTGCATGCGCGCGTGTGTGCAGGACTTCCCTGCCGACTCCCGTCCGACGCTCTTCCCTCTTGAGGCAGCATCCCCGAGGACTCCTTAGGAGCCGGGGAGCGATGCTGCCTCAAGAGGGAAGAGTGTCGGGCGGGAACCGGCAGGGCAGTCCTGCACACACGCGCACTCCCCAGCTGCTAAGGAGCAGCCGGGGAGTGCGCGCGTGCGCAGGACTGCCTTGCCGGCTCCCGCCAGACGCCAGATGCTGATTTTCCGGCATATAAGACGACTGGGCGTATAAGACGACCCCCCAACTTTTGAGGTGATTTTCATGGGTTAAAAAGTCTTATACGCCAGAAAATACGGTATTTTAACTTTGGTTCATGTTTAATCATGTAGATATATGGCCCTTATAATAATAGATAATTTGCTGGCCATCATAGGGAATGGGGAAGGAGGCTCAAAACCAAAAGAATATAGGAATGACAATCTGAAGTCAAAGACTACAGGGACAACTTCTGTTTCCCAGCACTCTGATTCCCTCTCCGTTTTTCTTTCTTCCATTTTCTTTGGTGACAAACACCTCAATTTTTGTGAAAACCTGATTAGTGCATTTTTGGATATAGCTTTAAGATTGTTTTTAGGTTTTAGTATATTATGCAGCATATAAGGTTTGGAAGGCATATCTTCCAGTGCTTCAATGTACGATTCTCTGCAGTGATTATCAACTTCCATATATTTCCAGCTGCACCACAAGGGAGTGGAAGTTACAACAAAGCTAGTATTTTCTTTGAAGACCCTTTTAAATGCTGTAACTCTACGAAGCCCATGGCTGCCCAATTCTTCTGAGAAGAAACTGCATCTCACATTCCTTTGCAGGTCCTGGGTCCTCTTCTTGGGATGGTGGCTGGCCAATTTTGCAGCAATTCTGACAAGATACTTTTCACATGACCAAACAAATGTACCCAACAGAAAGTAAGGACATGAATGGTGGTTAGTAGCAGTTGTTTTCATTTCTCTATTCTGTGGAGTGGACTTGACCAATTGTTTTTGGCAGCAGGACCCACAGCACCAGAGGGCACAGCTTGTGAAAGAATGGTTTTCTTTGTTGTTTTCTGACTTCTCAAGGTCAGCAGTGTGAGAACAACTGCAAGCTGGTTTGAAACTCTTTCTGATAATTGGGAAGTGAAAATCGTGTGGCATGGGAGGTTTTAATTCAGCATCCTGAGTTTGCTTAAAAAACTCCTCATGAAGGAAAACTGGTCACTTTCCATGGCAGTTTATTCCACTGTTAAAAGGTTGCTTGTTTTATGTTCTAATATTTTCTATGCAACCCTGGTGTCTAAACACATTGGATCAAAGTTGTCAGGGAATAGTTAGTATGCAAGATGTGCCACAAAATATATGAAAGAACAACAGGTCATGAAAAGAATAACACCACTATTAAGTTGAAGCAAAACTTAAGTACACAAACCTGCATTCCTCCAAGTATAGTTACATTTGAAGAGTTTAGTGGGGGAGCAAAGGGGTCTATTGTGTTTTTACTGATTTTTTATTTTATTTATTGGTTGGATTTAATTGTATGACCAATTCAGAGTCACAAATGTGACATTAGCAGTTATACAGATTGATTGATTGAATGAATGAATGAGTGAGTGAATGAATGAATGAAATAAAAGAGCCAAATACAAAAATAATTGACAAAGAGACCATTTCAATTCTATTCTCCTTACATGCTTCTCCTAATGGCTTGGGGATCCGGAGTAAGTCTGGATGTATGGTGGAAGTACAGCTCCCATTTACCTAAACCTAACTGCTTGATTTAACAGCCACAGTCCACATTCTAATTTCTTTCCAGATTTCCCAGACGCATAACACGCTTTTTTGGAAATAAGATTGCAGCTGAAAATTCTCATTTTTGCATCTTTGTTTTTGTGCTTTTATAGTTAATTGCCTTCAACTTGAATTTTTTTCTTGGCAGTGCTATTCCAAATAATTTTTCCTTTTTTTCTTAATACCATATAACATATTTTCCTGCACACATCTCCTTTTGCTTGCTATTCATGTAATAGACTGTTTTTAAAGTGGGGTTTTAAGGGTTTAAAGTGGGTTTTTAAGATATAACAACAACAACAACAACAACAATAATAATAATAATAATACACTTTAAACACTTAACAATCCACTTTAAAACCGGTCTAGCGAGTTTCCATTTTCTTATAGTCCAAATTTTAAAGTTAATTGTATTTTCATTGTTGAGTATCTGCATTTTTTTCCCCCTTTTGAAGTATTGTGGGGTCCTGAATATTCTTCATCATTCATGCCCTTAATTTATCATCCTTGATAGACTTCGCTTTTGATATACATCTGCACCCATAATGCAGGACTTCTATACAATTTTTATATCAGGAAAACTAGTAGTGCAATTATTATGTATAATTTATCAAAGCATAAGTCTAATTCTATTCAGTTGGTGCTTAACCTCCTAGTAAATATGTTGTAAAAATGTCTTAGCAGAAAAATGTCCTCTTCAAGCTGGTAAGGATTTCTTAGCAACTGCTAAAGTTGAATGTGGCTTTCTACAGCCTGAAATTAACACCACTGGGAAGCCAGGCCTGGCCTGAAGAAGGCTGGACTTGCTTTCACTAATTGCAGAGACAGGAGACATTGCTTCTGGCTTTACAATGCCGTAGTGACAAGGAACTCGTGTTGTGTATGCTGGGGACTGTTAATCACAGCAAGCCACTAGAACCAACAGGTGGCACCAGTCAAGGCTCAGATTGGCTGGTCAGCATTCAGCGGGAATTCCAGATGTTGGGATTGGTTTTGGGAATGTATCTGGCTAGGTATTTAAGGGGGCTAGGATGGGCTCTATTTTCCTTTGTTCCTGCCTGCACACAATAAAGACTGTTGCTGTGAATCCTGTCTGTTCCTGTCCATGTGGTCCTGACTATATACAACACTGGCAATGAGGATGGGATACTTTGTTGCACTCTGAATGTTACAGAGTTAATTTCTTCGATTGTCAAGGACTGAGGCAGCATGTCTAAGCTCGGAAACATCTGTGAATTCGATGTTCGTTACCCAGAAGAATGGGAAGCACATCTGGGCCAGGTGGAAGGGTATTTGCTGGTAAATCGTATCACTGAAGACCGCATGAAAGCAGCAGCGTTGTTGTGCATCAGCGGGCCAGACGTCTATAAAATAGCTGTTGGATTGTGCACGCAAACTCAGGCCGCTGCTGTTTCCTACGATGACCTTACAGCCAAATTGAACAGACATTTTTTGTCCAAGCGGTCTGAGCTGTACTGGCGGGTACAGTTTTACCAATGGAAACAGTTACTGGGAGAGTCGGCGATTGAATACATAGCTGCGGTACGTCAAGCCTCTCATTTGTGTAAATTTTCCAATTTAGAAGACCGTGTGCGGGACCAGATCGTCGTTGGTCTGTGGGATGAATGGCTGCAGGAAAAGATAATGGCAAAACCAACCATGAGTCTTCAAGATGTAATAGATCAGGGGTGTCAAACTCAATTTCATTGAGGGCCGCATCAGCATTGCGGTTGCCCTCAAGGGGCCGGGTGGGTGTGGCCAGGGTGGGCGTGGCCTACTGGGTGGGCGTGGCTAGAGTGCGTATGGCCTACTGGGTGGGCATGGCCAGCTCTACATCGTTGGCATCAAGGGTGCCTATGGGGGCCTGGGCAGGAGTGGGACAGATCTGAGGGTCTCCGGCAGGAGGAGAGTCTCTGGGCCAGGGCCAAGGCAGTGGGGGCCGTTCCCTCACTGTTTCCAAGATGGCTTCGCGGGCCGCATGAAACCACTTCGCGGGCCGGATCTGGCCCCCAGGCCTTGTGTTTGACATGTCTGTAATAGATGATATAATGGCTCATGAGGTTACCAGCAGGAAGAATGCTTCCAAACCCAGCAGCGGTTTTAGTGGGTCCGTTCACCATGAGAGCGCTGTGGACGGCGGAAGTGAAGACACAGGGAAGGATGGAGAGATCGATGCAATTCTTCAAAAATTGGAAAAGTCCCAGCTTCGGCGCGGGAACAGCAGCGGAAGACAGAGTGGACCCCAGGGAAGCAGCAAACAGCAGCACTACAATCAAAGCTCCAGAGAGATAGAGTTCAAATGTGCCAGCTGCAGGGGTAAACATCAGAGAACGGCATGCAGGTTCAGAAACGCGAAGCGTCATTATTGCGGAAAAACTGGATACATTGTATCCGTCTGCCGAAACCAGAGAAAGGAAAGTCTGAATGAGTTAGTATGTGCAAAAAATCTACCACCTCCAGGCCCCCTAGGGTTCCACCCAAAGGTGGGAGGGGTGATGGGGTGGTGATGTCACACACGGCAATCCACCAACTGCTCAGGCCAAAAATAAAAATGTCCAGCTGCAAGGAGTACCTTGTAAGATGGAAATTGATTGAGGTTCATCAGTCTCAATAATCTCTTTTGAGACATTCAAATCAATTTGTGGCAAAAGCAGGCGGCGGATACCTTTAAAGCCCACAACCATATGTTTAACAGATTTTCAACGGGCTCCAATTAAAATGAAGGGGAAGGCTACCTTATTAGTGGAGTACAAATACTTCAGGGGATCATTAGATATACTGGTTACTGAAGGCAGGAGAACTGGGGCTGGATTGGTTTGATGCTCTGGGCACTTGGTTGGGAGGAGTTAACAACACAGAGATCTCAAGCCTCGAAGCCATTTGCAAGAAGTTTGCAGACGTCTTCGATAACAAGCTGGGCAAGTATACAGAACTCCCTATTAAGTTTAAGTTTAAGCCAGATGTACTGCCAGTGCTGATTAAGGCTAGAAGAGTTCTGTTCGCTCTCAAGCATAAGATTGAGAGCGAATTGGAAAAATTAGTGGAACGGAGTTCTGGAACCAGTGGAAGGGGGAGAGTGGGAAACCCCCACTGTAACTCCGCTTAAGGCGAATGGTGAGGTCAGAATATGTGCAGATTATAAATATACTATCGCGCATTAAACCCACATGTATACCCGGTTCCATCAGTGAAGCACATCCTCTCTGCTATTCAGTCTGGCGCAGTTTTGCTAAATTGGATTTTTTTTTAATCCCATTTATATCCCGCCCTTCTCTGAAGACTCAGGGCAGCTTACAATCTAAAGCACAAATCAATGTGCTTAGCAATACCCTTCATTCTATGTATATGCCTGCTTATTAGGGCTTTCGGATTTAGCCCAAGCTTACCAACAGCTGCCGGTTATCCACGAAACGGCAGACGCTCAAACGATAGTCACTCACAAGGGGGCTTTCAGAGTAAATCGCCTTCAATTTGGCATTTCTGTAGCCCCAGGAATTTTCCAGGAGGTGATGGAACGGACGCTTAAGGGTATTCCGGGGGTATGCCCTTATTTTGATGACGTCCTAATTGCAGGGGAGTCAGAAAAGGAGTTAGCTGACAGGCTGCAGGAGGTGTTAAGTAGATTCCGTTCTGCTGGGCTGAAGTTGAAGAGAGAAAAGTGCAGTATTGGAGTGGCTTCCACGGAATTCTTAGGTTTTAGGATTGATGCACATGGTATTCACCCCACAGTCTCTTAAGGTCAAAGCCATTAAAATGGTTCCTACACCTAAGAACAAGGCAGAGCTGCAAGCCTTTTTGGGGTTGCTGAATTTTTATGCATTCTTACCTCATAAGGCAGCAATTGCTGAGCCTTTACATAGGTTGTTGGATAATAAAACTCCATGGCATTGGTCCACAGTCCATGATAAGAGTTTTAAAAACCTCAAGCAATTACTGCCCAGCAGTTCAACAATCACACATTTCATTGAGAACAAGCCCCTATGCATAGCCTGTGATGCATCTCCTTATGGGGTGGGTGCTGTGCTAAGCCATTTGGAAGAAAATGGAGAGCAGAGGCCAGTTGTGTATTACTCTAGGACATTGTCAAGAGCAGAAAGGAATTATGCTCAGATTGACAAAGAGGCATTGGCAATAGTCTCTGGGGTGAAGAAGTTCCATGACTACCTGTATGGTAGGGAATTCACCATTTTTACTGACCATAAACCTCTGCCTGGGCTTTTCACAACTGATAAACAAACACCACAAATATTGTCACCCAGAATGCTAAGGTGGTCCATATTTTTTTCTGCATATATGTGCAAATTGGTATACAAATCAGGTAAAGATATGGGCCATGCTGATGGTTTAAGTAGATTACCCCTCGCTGTAGCTGAACCAGATCCAGCACCAGCAGGACAAATCTTATCCATACAAGAACTCCCTGAATGCCCTCTACAAGCCAGAGATGTTGCTGCTGGCACATCTGCAGACAAAATATTGAGCAGGGTTTTGGCATGGGTAGTTTCTGGTTGGCAAGATAGGAGCCCTGGCACAGAGTTCCAGGCATATTTCACAAGGAGACAAGAGTTGTCTTCACACAAAGGGTGTCTGTTGTGGGGTAGCCGGGTTGTGATCCCTGAGAAGTTTAGGAACAAGATCTTGCAGGCTCTGCACGAAGGACACCCGGGGGTTGTGAGGATGAAGGCTTTAGCTCGGAGTTACGTGGTGGCCTGGTCTGGATAAAGCAATAGAAGAACAAGTAGCAGGTTGCTACCAATGCCAAAGGTCTAAGCCCGAACAACCACACGCTCCAGTACACAAGTAGGAGGTGACACACACCCCATGGTCGAGAATTCATGTGGATTATGCGGGACCATTTCAGGAGCAACTTTTCCTAGTGGTGGTAGACAGTTATTCGAAATGGTTAGAGGTAGTCCATGTTGCAAGCATGACCACAGCAAAAACTGTGCAGGTGCTGAGGGGGCTTTTTGCCACACATGGTCTGCCTGATGTCACAGTCTCTGATAATAGCCCACAATTCACATCTGCTGATTTTCAGGCTTTCACCAAGGCCAACTTGATTAGGCACACCATGTCCACTCCTTTCCACCCAGCTACCAATGGCTTTGCAGAACGAAATGTAAGGACAACTAAAGTAGCATTGAGACGCATCATCTATGGGGACTGGCATCAAATGTTGGCACAATTCTTACTGGCACAGCACAGTACACCCTGCACAACCACAGGCAAGAGTCCGGCGGAACTTTGCTGGGCCAGGCGGCTCATCACAAAATTGGACAGATTGCACCCAGATAGAGTGGCCGCAGAAGTGGTTCAACCCACCCCCATGAGGGAAATTAATCTGGGAGAGCCGGTGTGGGCCAGGAACTATGGGACTGGAGACTTGTGGGTTCAAGGGGTGGTAGTTGATAAAACTGGGCCTGTCTCATACATCGTGGAAGGGGAAGGGGGGCCGGCAGATCAGAAGGCACATTGACCAATTGAGGAAGAGGGCCCCTGAAAAACAGCAATGTGATCAGGCCCTTCAAACACCACCCATGGGCTCTGCTGGTACTACCACGGTCGGTCAAGAGAGACAGGTAGTACTCTCAGACACCAGCACAGAACAAGAACCAGGGACTTTGGACCGGTCCAACCAGCAGTTTAGCCAGACCAATGATGACCATGTGGGAGAAGAGTTTCAAGGCCAACTGTCATTCCAGGAGTCGGTCAGCCGGGCAGATGATCAACCAGTGAGACGTTCTGTGAGGACACATAAGTCACCATTATATCTTGAGGATTATGTGAGGCCATGAATGTCGTCTAACCAATGTTAGCGTTGTAGAGTTTTATATTATTCTTATTATGGGGGAAGAGGTATTGTGTATGCTGGGGACTGTCAATCACAGCAAGCCACTAGGACCAACAGGTGGTGCCAGTCAAGGCTCGGATTGGCTGGTCAGCATTCGGCGGGAATTCCAGATGTGGGGATTGGTTTTGGGAATGTACCTGGCTAGGTATTTAAGGGGACTACGGATGGGCTCCATTGTCCTTTGTTGCTGCCTGCACACAATAAAGACTGTTGTTGTGAATCCTGTCTGTTCCTGTCCATGTGGTCCTGACAATATACAACATTTTATCTATAAAACTGTGGTGGCAATGGCGGTAAAATTAGGAGGGAGAATGGGTACTTCAAGCTTCCAAAAATCTCAGTTGCAAAGATTGCTAGGGAGGATTGCTGAGGTTTTTCATGAATGTATGTATGTATGCTATGTGAATTCTAATTGGAACAGGGCTGGAAGGGACCTTGGAGGTCTTCTAGTCTAACCCCCTGCTCAAGCAGGAGACCCTACGCCATTCCAGACAAGTGGCTGTCCAGTCTCTTCTTAAAACCCTCCAGTGATGAAGCACCCACAACTTCTGAAGGCAAGCCGTTCCACTGGTTAATTTGTCCTCACTGTTGGCAAGTTTCTCCTTAATTCCAGGTTGCTTCTCTCCTTGATTAGTTTCCATCCATTGTTTCTTGTGTTGCCTTTTGATGCTTTGGAAGATAGGTTGACCCTCTCTTCTTTGTGGTAGCCTCTCAAATATTGGAATACTACTATCATGTCATTCCTAGTCCTTCTTTTCACTAGACTGGCCATACTCAGTTCCTGCAGCCGTTCTTCATGTGTTTTAGTCTCCAGGCTTGGTGGGTGTGGGTTTTCCCACCCAACACCCAGAGCTGCTGGGAGAAGGGCAGCATGTAATAACTGTAGGATTTTTGAATACAAATTGATAAAATCTAGACACATAACACACCAGATTTACCTGTGGTTTTAAAAAAAGAAAGTGTGGGCAATTAACGGGGCAATACCAGGGATAGTAGAAGACAAAGTATTTGAGAAGATCACACAGTATCAAGATCTGAACACTGAAGTTAAGACATTATGGCATAAACCAGCTGTGGCAATACCAGTGGTTATCGACACAATGAGTGCCTTACTAAAAAAAAATCTTGGATGGTGTTTAGGAAATTTGCACATTGACAAATTTCCAATTGTCAATTACAAAAGGCCTCACTGCTTGGATCCAAGTATTACATTGCTTGGGAAGAACTTGATAGGTGGATAAAAATGCCAAATTCAGCCTAAACATGTGGCTGACTGCAACCAACCACAATTTCATCATCATCATCATCATCATCATCATATCCCAAAACTGGAACACCACCGCCATTGACAAAATCACCATCAGTCAATTGCCAAAGGCAGCCTTACTTGGAACTGACTACATCCTGTGACAATATCTTTAACGCCATCAAACTTCCTACATCTGCCTATCTCAGGTCCTTGGGAAAGACTCAATAGGTGGACAAACATGCCAAATCCAATCTAAACATCTGGTTGTTTATGCAACAAACCATAATAATACTATCCACCACTATCACCACCATCACATATGAAGCTCAGAGGGAAAACAAAGTTGTATATTTCACAGGTACCCAGGCAAACGATGCCTCCTGAGCCACACCAATTTATTTATTTTTCACATTTTTTTTGAACCTCCCATCTCCCTCAATTTTTCTGTCTCTTTTTGTAGAACAATTTGATGTCCAGCTCCATTGCCCCATCTGTTGCTCCCAAAAGACCATTTTATTTTTATTTTTATTTTTAATCCCATTTATATCCCGCCCTTTTCCGAAGACTCAGGGCGGCTTACAATTTAAGCACAAACCAATGTGCTTAGCAATAGCCTTCATTTGTGCCGTGGGCCCTCACCAACCTCCCCTTACCTGCAAAAAGGCCACAGCACAGGCCTCTGCTTGCAGCAGCCGTCCATACAGAGACACCCACTGGTTGACCAACCACAGGATCTTTTGCCTTTTCCCCAGGATATAGGCAGCTTTGTCCTGCTCCGAGCCCTCCGAAGGTTCCGAATGGAAGGTGAATGTAAGTCAAGGAGGCCCAGTCCCAGGATGATGAAACAGACCCCATACAGCAGTGGCCCCCATCCTTTTAGACACCAGGGACCAGTTCTGTGGAGAGAGGTTTTTCCACAGAGTGGAGAGGGCATGGTTTTGCATGTTGCCTGCATCGTACAGATGAGGCTTCGCTTGTTTCTGCGACCCAGTTTTTGGCGTGCCACAGCCCAGTGCCGGTCCACAGACAGGGTTTGGAGACCCCTGACATACATGTTCTAAGGGTGGGAGTTTTGTTTTCGGGAGAGGCTTAGCTTATCTTGGCAGTAGTATCCGAGAGTAGCAGGTTTCAAAAAGAATATGTAGCTGGCATTTTAACTCATCTACAATGTCCAGTGTGATATGAGGTTAAAGACACTGAGGGGTATTGTATAGCCTGCCATCCAATGTTGTTGGCTATATTCCAAATGTGGCAGTAGTGAGAGGCAGGCAAGTGTCAACAGTGGGCCTCTGAGTTGCTGGCCTCCATCCTAAGCTGACCAGCCCCTCCATGGACTCTAGACAAGGCTTCTCCATCTACTGCCTCCACATGGAAAACTGCGGGTTGCAATTCGGCACACCTGGGAGATGATGCATTGGAGAAGGTTGATAATAGGCAGCTTGACTGAGACTTCGTCTTAAAGTTGTTGTGTGTCCTCACCCCCACTCCCCATTCGAAGGCAAAATTCTGCAACCTAAAGTTATATGGGATCTCATAACTATCAATGCTTACAGCATGGAAAAGTTAGAGAAAGGAGACATAAAGGGGGGAAAAAACATATTGGAAGTCGATACATACAGTATCTGTGTGCATGTACAGATATGTATGATTTTCCTGTTGCTGTATATCAAAGTTGATTGGGATTCAGAAACACAGTAGAAAAGGGGACTGATATGATGTTGTTGGGGAGAATTTAAAAACAAAAACCAGCAAACCCCGGTCCTGTATTTTGCTATAACATGCCTGTGTGGCTTCTAGAATTCCAATAGAGCAGGGGTCTTCAAACTTGGCCCTTTTATGACTTGTGGACTTCAA
>JAKJMR010000116.1:217537-229519 GCA_024449315.1 Daboia siamensis
GTCACCTGAATAGTGCAAATGAATAAACCTTCAAGTGGCCTCAACAAACAAGGTCCAGTTGCCTCTTGAAAAAGCACGTTTGGGACCTGGATGACTGACAATCTTCATAAACATATTAAAATTTGGGGAATTAGTCAGAGACCTATGAGCGTAATGCTATGTGTAAAAGACAAAATGATAACTAACTTCATGGAGATAGGATCTTTCCTGAGGTGGAAAACTGTTTTTCAGAAATTGTTGATTTCCTAGCTGGAAATCTTTACCTTATTAATCCCTGCAAAAACCAGTATTGATTAAATTCAGTAATACCTGAACTGAACAGTTCCTCGTTCCAGGCTACATTATCCTAAGTTCTGCTGCTTTTATTTCATATTGCCCTCAGAAGAGGATGGATTTGAGGCTGAGGCAATGTTGTCTCTTCCTTCTGATAATTTAAATGAGAATGTTACTTCTTTAAAATTGTCCTCCCTCTTTCCTTATACCTCTCCTACAAAGAATAACTGAATTGAACTAGTGGTCTAGTGGTTAGAATGCAATACTGTGGGCTACTTCTGCTGCCTGCTGGCTGGCTGCAGTTTGGCAGTTTGAATCTCACCAGGCTCAAAGTTGACTCAGCCTTCCATCCTTTCGAGGTTGGTAAAATGAGGATCCAGATTGTTGGGGACAATATGCTGACTCTGTAAACTTCTTAGAGAGGGCTGTAAAGCACTGCGAAGCAGTATATAAGTCTAAGTGCTATTCTTATTGCTATTACTGGAACCTAGGTTTAAATTCCCACCTGTCTATAATGTTGTTGATGTGATCTTAAAACTCACCAGCTTATTATGAGGAGAATGGAAGACAAACTTATATGTATTCCCAATATTGGTTCCCAATATTGGGAATAAAAATAAATGAAAATAAGTAAAGCACAGTGATGAAGAAACAACATTTTTACAATATAATTTATGTTTTTCTCACATACCTTGAAACAAAAAGATTGATCAGGTCATTCTATAAATCCTGAATAAAGTGGTTGGACACTTTTGGGAAATATGAGAGAACTAGTAAGATCTGACTCTGTTAATGGCTTATTGGGTCATATGTGTATAAAACCAGTAAAATTAATAAAATCCCAATCTAACTAAGCTATAGATTCATGGGTAATCCCAGAAAACAGAAGGTCAAAAAGCCTTATTCAAATGCTATGCATATAAGGCATTGGTAATGATAAGAAGTAGAAGATGCAAGAAGATTTGAAGACCTGCGGCACAAGGGACCTATTTCTTAGTTCATGCAACATACTAGACCTGGTGAAAATGAATTTGGATAGTTTCTAGTTTAGTACAATCTGGAAATCCAGCCTTTTTAAAAGGTTTTTGGGGTGGATCATATGACATTAAGCTAAAATATGTTTGTTTGAGTACAGCATATTAAATAAACACAGCTATGTTATTCATTAAAGTTACTTTAGACTTAGTAAATGTGGAGGTCAGCCAATAGGTAGAAAAGGGTGTGAACAATAAATCAGCAGAAGAGAAGAGGTTGGACCTTCTCTGTCTCATTTCTAGCAGTGCTACCCTCTTCTTCATACATACATACATATCCGAAATGTGGTGAATTCTGAGTTTAGATATAAGATGAACAGTAGAACATATTAAAAAAACACAACTCCAAACAATTCCAAAGCAGAAGAAGCCAATGTGATTATACAGACTTGGGGAAGATCTGAAAATGAAAGAAGACTTGTAAGGGAGATGGAAGAAGGCACCGGTGACAAAATAAGAGTACAGAAAGTAGCAACTACAGAGCTAGTATTAAGAAAGTGAAGTTTCAGAATAAGAATTCCCCCCCCCCAAATAAAATTTTCTCTTGCCCACCAATGGTATAGGTAGACCTCAACTTACGACAATTGACCCCCAAATTTCTACTGTTAAGTGAGACATTTGTTAAGTGAATTTTTGCCCCATTGTTTACGACCTTTCTTGCCACAATTGCTAAGTGAATTACTAAAGTTGTTAAGTTAGTAACATGGATGTTAAATGAATCTGTCTTCCCCATTGACTTTGCTTGTCTGAAGGTTGCAAAAAGTGATCACATGGCCATTAGGATGCCGCAATAGTCATAAGTGTGAAAAATGGTCATAAATCACTTTTTTCAGTGCTGTTGTAATTTAAAATGGTCACTAAATGAACTGTTGTAAGTCGAGTGTCTCATTTTGCCACAATCTAGCTGTCACAAAATAAGTTAAAAACCTCTTTTCAGTCACAATAAATGGAGCCAAGGAAATTTTGAGCACCACACATTTTTGGGACTGCAGATTTATGACTTTGCTTGGAGGCATTTACCTGCTCATCTGGGAGTAATTCCATATAAACATGTAGAGGATTGCAACAGATTAACATTTCAGCAAGGTATTTCTGGGAAATGCACAAGTCAAATATAACTGGAATCCACCAGAAATTGGTACACTATCTCCAAATATGAATATTTCATTTGGCTATCATTGAATGTAGCTGCCAACAACCAAATATAATTTGCTATTTCTTTTCATAAGAATATAACAAGGTGATAATTAGTCATGCCAATGACCTTCTCCTTCCACAAAGGCCAACCCAAAGCCTTTGGAAAATCAAAAACAAGGACAGATGCTTTTCATTTGACAACCAAAAGTATTGTCAATAAATGTGCAGATGACTCATTGCCAAAGTAGGTAACATCATCAGAGCTAGTAGGGAACGGGATTTGGTCTCATTTTATATTCTACAGGCTTGCAATCTCGGTATTGGTAGGAGTGGTCTTAGTGACCACTGACAAGGCAAGCCACTGGAATATAAATTAAGAGCAAATTCCACTCTCTAAGAGCACTAATGATATTACCTACTCTGATAATGAAATGTCTACAAAAAAACCAACCAAACTCAGAGATCACCAAGGACCTTATAGTTAAACCCTGAGCTACAAATATTTTCTTCTGTTGGCTATCCTCTATTAATTAATCTAGCCTTCCTTCAAAGGTCTTTAAGTTTGTCCCTTTGTCCAGTCATGAGAAGGAAAATTCATATTATTTTTCAGGCCTCTCCCAGCATTCATTCTGACAAATGGATAATCTCTCGTTGTTCCCTGTCTTCTATCCC
Organism: Daboia siamensis; assembly: GCA_024449315.1. NCBI lineage: Eukaryota > Metazoa > Chordata > Lepidosauria > Squamata > Viperidae > Daboia > Daboia siamensis. The sequence continues at coordinate 220,654 of JAKJMR010000116.1, forward strand.
CAGCTCTTTTTATAGAAAATGTGACTCTTCAGTGAAATGGAGAAGAATATCTATTTCATGATTTCATCCCTTCATCTTCAAATCAAATTCATTGTCAATGTAGGGGAGAGACCCAAAATTTCAAAGATTTGTGTAGAAAACTTCTTGATTCATTTCAATTATGAAAGTTTTCAGCTGGACTTTTTTTAAAAAGGAGGTTTTGTAACGTTCAAAGTAATTGTATTATCAACTGAAGAGATAAAATGAGTAGAAAGTTTATTATTTTCTGTTTAGTAGAAGTGGCTCAGATAGATACTTAAACTTTACACTAGAGTTTCAGTTTATATTATGCTGTACTTGCTAGGTTTGAAAACTGTCAATGAATGGAGTTAGCATGCTTTGCTTTAGAACTCAGCATCTCTAAAAAATTCTGCATTACCCAGAAATCAGAATATTCAGGATATCTGCTATATCATTCTGTCCCCTCCCTAAATATTTTTGTTTTTCCTTCTCCCTCTCTTGATCAAAAGCAGCTTAGCTAGGCTCCTTAGCTTTTGGTCTCACATAGTATCTTTTATGTCTTTATTGCTTATCTACAAGAATTTTTAAAGGCATTCTCATGTTATGTGTAATATTAGGATCCATTGCCAGCAAGCGTGGTACCCCAACCTGGCCTAATCATTGAAGCTTTGCAATGATGACCAAACATATTATTTCAGGTTTTGAATAGAGTCATCTATTTAAAAAATTCTCCAAGTCAAGGTAAATTTAGAAATCAATATCTCTGCTTTCCTTTTCATTAGTTCTTAAAGTTGCTGGGTACCATTTAGCCCCTGCTCAGCATACCACGTAGGTCCTATCTAGACTAACTCTTCATTATTAACTGTTTTCAGTTCAAGGTGCAATTCAGTATTAAATAAGTATAATGAATAATAATATTCCATTGCTCCTCAATACTGCCTGACTTTCTTTCATCATGTTCTCCCTTCTTAGGGTGTTTAATGGTTAACCTACTTGGAAGCATTGGCAGCAAATGAACACATTTGAGTACTTATGAGTATATGTACTGTATAATAAGATGTGACCAAAGACATTTGAAGAGAGAGTAAAGGACACGATCCATGTAAAAAAAACGAGTCAGGACTTTACATGGCCACTGCCCTGACTTATTTATTTATTTATTTATTAGATTTATATACCGCCCTTCTCCCAAGGGACTCAGGGCGGTGTACAGGGCAATTAAAATATTTATTTATTTATTTATTTATTCAATTTATATACCGCCCTTCTCCCATAGGACTCAGGGCGGTTCACAAGGTTTTTAAAAACAGATACAACAGATACAACAGATACAACAGATACAAAATACAACAGATACAACAGATACAAAATATAACATACAAAAGTTAAAAATAGATTAAATTAAATTTAGCCCCAAACAAAATAAATTAAATTATAAAACTTAAAACCCCAATCCCTCAGTCTAGGCCAGCAAGCTCGAATAACCAGGTTTTCAGGTCACGGCAAAAAGAGCGAAGGTCGGGAGCCATCCAGAGCTCCACAGGCAGCTGATTCCAGAGGGCAGACGCGCCCACAAAGAATGTTCTCCCCTGGGGGCCACCAGCCGGCACTCCATGACCAACAGCACTCTGAGGAGACCCTCTCTGTGGGAGCGCACAGGGCAATGGTAAGTTGACGTCGGCAGTAGGTGCACCCCTAAATAATCTGGACCCATGCCATTTAGGGCTTTATAGGTCATCACCAGCACCTTGAATCTCACCCGGAGGACAACTGGGAGCCAATGCAGCTCGTGGAGAAGAGGCGTTACATGGGAGTATCGGGAGGCCCCCATCACAACTCGCACGGCCACATTCTGCACCAGCTGAAGCCTCCGAATGGTCCTCAAGGGCAGCCCCATGTAGAGAGCATTGCAGTAGTCTATTCGAGAGGTCACGAGCGCATGAGTGACTGTACGTAGCACATCTTTGGTCCAGATAGGGCCACAACTGGCACACCAGGCCAGTTTTTTAAAAACTTTTGTTTAAACCTTTTGTTTAATCACCCTTTCCCCAGAAGCCAAAATGCAGCATTATACTATGGAAGCATTGTGCGAGAAATACATCCATCAGCCCTTCCATGCATAAGGTGAATCAACTAGCTACAGGCAGTATTATAGGAGAGGAAGAAAAAAAAATGCAGCAATGCTTTTTTTAAAAAATAACTTACTTGGATAGTTGAAGGAGAATACCCTGTAGGATTTGTTTCATCCAGCAAAATGTCAGGCTGCCCCCTTGTCAATCATTTTCTCTTCCTAGAATAGTTTTTGATAAGTGTGAAATGAGAACAAGGAGCCAGTTATTGAATGAAAACGTGTGTGTATGCGTGCGTGCGTGCGTGCATGTGTAGGCAAAGCTATGGATTGAACCACCCTGGGAATAACAAGCACTTGTGTCTTTACATTGGCAGCAGGAAGATAACTGCTTAGTTTGCCTTTATGGCAATAAAGATTCTTAAAGAATTGGGTTGGTGAGGTGTGTCTTGACTCCTCCTAGGAAAGAGGTTCTGCTGTGTAAAATCAGGAGGTTTGTGCTTTATGGCTGACTCCTACTGACAACTTGAGAGTTGTTATTGACATACTGTAGTCCAATAGCAACCCTAAAAAGTAGCTCAGGAATGCAAAATAGTGGTTTGTGAATGACAAACCTTGTGAAAAGCCTTAAAAAAGTGAGTTTCCCAATTCACTACTCTTCTTTCTGTTCACGGTTGGCAGTCTACCACAGAAACTAAGCTACAACCACAAAAAGCTGAGTCAAAGGTAGCTTCATTCAAGCCATTTTAGCTACTGAAACTGGCAACAAATCATTTGGGATCTGTGTAAATGGAGATACTACTGAGGGTTTTGAGGTATCTTTCCAGTGGCCGCTCCTCCATTGCTTTTCAGTATTCTCCAAGATCTGGGTCTGTGTTCCCAAACCTAGTGGACAAAGTTAAACTAAACTGTTGATTTAAAACCTAGAGTAAAAATATACTCTTGGCTCAAAGGAATGGGATTTGTTGAGAGGATAGCTAAACAGGATTCAGTAGCAATAGTTAGGTTTAGAACATCTACTTATTAAGAGCAACATTACACAATACTTTATCTAGTATCTCTATAGCCTGCCCTGTTGTTCTGGAAAGTACTGCATCCAAGGCTGCTAAAAAATATAACATCTCCTTCAAGTCAACCTTAACTCTTGGTGACTTCAGTAACCACATTCTTGGCAACAATATGGAAATGGTATCCGCTGTTTTCTTTGTTTTCTTGTTAACTTCCTGTCCTATTATTTCCCAATTGTCTCTCATCTAAGGATTAACCAGTTCTAACTTGCCTAACAAAAATTAAAAACAAAAAAAGGGAATTGAAAATTTTAATAAAGATTAAATTTAACCATAAAGTAGGCACCAAAATCATTTTAAAATTAAAATATTAACTGATGATGTACTTTACCCACCCACCCCCAGTACCTCAAAATTTTCCAATCACCCTAAATTCATGGTATATGATAATGATGAACGACTTGCCTCCCAAGTTGTGGGTGCTCAAACAATGGAGGTTTTTAAGAAGAGGCCGGACAACTATTTGTCTGACATGGTCGAGGGTTTCCTGCTTGAGCGGAAGATAGGGCTAAAAGACCTCCAAGGTCCCGTCCAACTCTGTTATTTTGTTATTCAGTATTGTATTATTATTGTATTATTTATTGATCTAAGCTGGTTGTCATTATTATGTCATAAAAGTTCCAAAGTTAGGTGTGCACTTGTATTTCCTTTTCTGGACCTCTGAATATGATAAAGGCCAATTATTAAATTAAATATAATTGAAATAATATAATTGATTGATAATATTTCAAATTAATTAATGGCCCAAATTGAATATTCAGATTTGATGGCATGATGCAAATATACATGCTGACACAACGGATGGAAAAACTAAGTTTTGATCTGACATTGTGATACTATTATTTGCAAAACCTATTAGCCATTCCAGAATTTTACAATGCAGCCATTTATTTAGTTATAAACTACGGTATGATCGTGTGAAGATATGTGTGGGTGTGAAAGTTTTACATCTATGTGTGTGTGTGTATAAGTGCTATTCTAAGCATTTACTTAATTATGCAAAATGCTCTTAATTCTTGTAAGTGTCGTTCATAAACATTCTTAATAAAAAATTTAAAAGTTTACTCTTGGTAGGATTAATATTTTAGTATTGTTTTTGTTACTACTGTTACCCCTAAAACCACTGTGTGCTGACAATCTGACAGAACTGCAATGAAATATCCATAAATGAAAAGTGGAACTTTTCTTAAATGTAAAATTGTCATGTTGTTAGAACTTTCTGAATATTCAGATTAGGCAACTGGGTTTCTCCAGAAAGTTACTAATTACAGTCAGGAAACCATCACAGATAGAATTTTCCCCAGTGACTTGGGATTCTGCTTCAAGTTCTCCCATCATTAATAAGCCTGAGTATTGCAAAATAGAATTTTGAAATAAAATGTTGTTGTTCAATTGTTCAGTAAATACCTTCTGCACACTCACACACACATATATACATCAATGCGTACTATTCAGCACTAAATATCTCCAAAATAGAACTTTTTTTACCTGTAATTTTCATTTAGTAATAGATGAACTATGGGCCATAAACATGTTTAATAGTAGTGGTAAATGTGCAACCACAAATTTCCTTAGTATACCAGATAGATAAAAATGATAATTTGGACTTCTTAGAATTATATTTCAGTGGCTGTTTCTCTGAGACGATGAAGGAAGTTCATTTCCAGGTAAGTATTCGTTGTCCTCTACATGCATCTTGAGATACTAAAATAGAAACTGTTAAATAGTGGGTTCTTGGGTGCAGGAATGATAACGCAAGGCTGAATACAGGATACCTCATACTTTTATTTCTTGCTGGAACTGTACTGAAGCAAGGGCTGCAACCAGCTGCAATATATAGTCTAGCCCCTAGGCGGCAGCCAATAGGTTTGAACCAACCATTGCTGCCTGGGGCTAGCCAATTGCAGGAAAGGAGACAGTTAGTCTGGGTTGCTGGAGAGCCTTTAGCTGCTCCAGCAACCCATGTGGCGTAACACAAGAGCCCAGTACATAACAGAAACATTCTCAGATATTTTGTGGAATGTATTTCTAGCTACCTAAACTTCTAGAACAAAAATGGGCAAAAGGAAAATTGGAATCTCCTGAAAGATCCCTGAGACAGTAGATCAGCAATGGTTTCTGACACTCATACAGGAATGCACATTTTGCATTTATATTTGTGCAGCTGCTGGTGAGCAGGAGAAAGCCAGGTGGTCATACTGGGGAGAGCTTGGTCCTGGAACTGATTACAAGCTCTGAGATATGCACATACTCAGGGCATCTAAAATTTTCAGTGGGTCTATTAACCTTATTCAGCTTTCTGGGCCATGCCTCAGTAAGTACTGGTGTTTAAGTAAAGCAAAACAATAATAACCAAACAAAGCAAACAAGGGAAAGTGGAAAAGTCTTAAATGTTAATAGTCTCAAATCTAAATCTTTAGTAGCAGAATACCCTCAAATATGTGTCTGATCTTTTGAGGAAAGTGTAAGCACTTTCAGAATGAAATCAAAATTACCTAAGCATTCATATATAGTTGGAGCTCTCTGTATATTAATTCTAACTCCTTGATTACTATGCTAGCTTTTTTAGGAGCTCCTATGTTTGCTGCCTTCAGTTATTTATAAAAATAATAAAAGAGATAAAAATATAAATTAAAAAATATGGCAAGAGTTTGTATCTGTCCATATTTACCTACCTATTTTCTCTGTAGACACATAACTGTGTCTGGCTTTTTGGACCACACTTCATAAAACTTGCCCTATCTTTACGGCTTATCTGAAGTTATTCTCAGATCAGCTGTCTACAGCAGCAACTGCTTATTGCCTTGCCATAAAGGAGGCAATACCTCATTGAAGCAGAAGTCAAATGAAGAGGCAATGTGGTGAGCTTGACTTCCTTCACAGAGTCTTGCTGACTTTTTGTACATCCATGCAGACACTGAAACAATACAGTTTGCACTCAGTTAGCTGATCAGAAGGTAAAGAGTAGGGAATAGTTTAGATTTTCATGGGAACTTTTGTAAGATTTTTATAGGAGAAGAAGGAGGTTCAGAGGGATTTCTATCTGTGTCAGACTAGAAGTCGAAATGTCATCAGAGAAGATTGTGGGAAGTAGAAGCTATGTAATAAAGAAATCTGGGTAGTAAGCTAAGATGCTGTAATAACTAACATAGATTAGGCAGTACCAACGGTTGTTGGGTTATTGTCTGTTGATTTGTAAGTAATTTCTAGGTTGGATGATAAAACTGAAATCCAGTGAGCAATTTACACTAATAAGGATTTATGGGATACAGGGTGAGCGCATTTGAAGGCACGAACTAGAAGAAATTTGTTGTAGAGAAAAAGTGTTATAAGAGAATCTTCTACCATGGTCAAAGATAAGTAGGTCTATCTATCTGGCAGGCAACCCATGGCTTCTTGTCAGCTATGCAGAGTTAAATGAATGGTAAATTTCTAATTCATTTTGTAACACAGATGCTAAAACAGGATTAGTTCCAGTAATAACTGCCAAAGGTTTTTTTTAAAAGTGTATATTAGGTTGTTATTGTAATTGATAAAGAACAAGTTGCTTTGTTACTCTGTGATTAAGTAGAGAAGAGGAGCAAACTGGACACAGAAAAAATGCACAATAATTAGCAAAGCTGAAGTTGTAAAAGTGAAAGTGAAAATGCCTGTCATAAAAATTCTTTCTCTTTCTGCAAACTGAGTAAAAAGGGGAAAAATAGAACCTTTGTGGTCCTGCCTATTTTAATCAGATCCTTGAATTCATCTAATGTCTCTCATCACATGCAAATAGACTAATACATATTGGCAGGCTGGAGATACCAGATATCACATCTGTCAACAGATGTTACAAAGGGAGAAAAGCAACAGCACTAACTGGCTGGATTTCCTTAAATTAGGCTATTATCATTCTCTCTCTTAAATATGAAGGAAACAATTATCTTTATTTTATTTTATTTTTTATTTATTTAATTTCTATATACCCTTCTCCCGAAGGACTCAGGGCGGTGTACAGGGCAATAAAAATACAATAAAAATACAATATACAAAAGTTAAAAAAGATTAAATAGAACTAGCCCATTACAATAAATAATTAAAAATTACTAATTAAAATACCCCAAACCCATTAGACCAGGCCGGCTTGTTCAAATAGGTAAGTTTTCAGATCACGGCAGAAAGAGCGAAGGTCAGGAGCCATCTGGAGCTCAGCCGGTAATTGATTCCAAAGGGCTGGTGCGCCCACAGAGAATGCTCTCCCCCTGGGGGCCGCCAACCGGCACTTTCTGACCGGCGGCACCCTGAGGAGGCCCACTCTGTTGGAGCGCACAGGACGAAGGGAAGTTGACGCCGACAGCAGGTGCTCCCGTAAGTAATCCGGACCCATGCCATTTAGGGCTTTATAGGTAATCACCAGCACCTTGAATCTTGCTGAAGTAAGCCTATAGCCTGGAATTTTCTAGTGGTCTCCCACCAAAGTATTAACAATTCCCTAACTGCTCAGCTTCCATGTCTAGACAAGTTCTGACATACATCGAATGAGGCCTTAAACCATATGACCCCCTCAGGGACATTCCACAAGCTTAGGCAGCAATCAGGCACACTGGCTGAGGAATTCTGGGAGTTGAAGTCCACAATCATAAAAGAGCCAAGTTTGAAGACCCCTGGTCTATGGAGGTTCTCAATCATCCAGGTCATGATTGTCCCAAAGGTGCTTAAGAAGCTTTTTGGATAAGAAGCGAAAAGTCTTCAAAGAAAAACCAGAAAGTCCAGTTGCCTCTCGAAAAAGCACCTCCAGGACAAGTACTGGATTTCATTATAAAAGACTGTTTATGATATAACCAATGTCATTATGTTGTAAAATGTTAACTTTCAGTTACACTGTATATAACAATATTTTTAGTTTAACGTAGTTAAGCAAGATAAGTGATTTGGGAAAATACTGAATTCAGATAAGATTATTTTTTTCACTGGGAAACCAAATGCTCAGTTTAACATAATGCATTCCAGGAATGGTCAAGTATCTTTCACCCAGGGTAAACATGTATGGCCAAAAAAATAAATAAAAATGAAAGACCTAATTTTCCATCATTCATAGTTCCTGACATCAATTGTAATGTTCAGTTTATAGATAAACTTAATAATTCTATTCACTCTTATTGTAAACATGATGCACATTATTACCATTCATTGTCATTGCAAATGTCATGCATATCATAATATCATGTGGTTTCCTCAACCATGAGTTGGCATTTCAGGACTTTTATAGGTTCTCCTGTAAATGAAAATGCTAACTATCATAACCAGATGTAAGTCTGGATTTTTCAAGATTGTTTAAAAGAGAATAGATCCAGGATGTTCAAATTATCTTGAGTATTGTTTTAACATATAGATATCATACAAGCCATTTGGACAGACATTGGGTTAAGCATTGTAGGACATGTGTAATGGAAATAAATGGCATTAAGTTTCCCTATTGATTTACCAGTCAAAATGTAGATCAGCCTTCCTCAACCAGCCCAGAACTCTCTACATGGGTTATAATTGGGGTTTTATATTTTTATATTTATTCAAGCTTTAAATGTAATCATTTTAACTGTTCTTAATTTTTGTAATTGTTGTATTGTTATTTTAAAAACATTGTGAACCGCCCTGAGTCCTACGGGAGAAGGGCGGTATATAAGTCTAATAAAGATAAAGATAAAGATAAAGATAAAGATAAAGATAAAGATAAAGATAAAGATAAAGATAA
>JAKJMR010000116.1:229529-261118 GCA_024449315.1 Daboia siamensis
GATAAAGATAAAGATAAAGATAAAGATAAAGATAAAGATAAAGATAATACAATTCCAAGAATTTCCATTACACTTGAGAATTCTGGGAGTTGTACACAAATATATTTGGGAGGTTCAAGATTGGGGAAGGTTGATGTAGAATATATATTTTTCCAAGGCTGGGAATTTATTTGTCTTGTTTATATAGTAAGCATTATGTGACATGATGGCAACACGAACCAACCAAGACATTTGTTAAGTGAATTTTGCCCCATTTTACAACCTTTCTGTTGTGTAGTGAGTTCTTGGGAGGTAGTAAGTGAGACAAGAGGTTGCAAACAGAAACATTGCTTTATTGAGGCAAACAGGAACAGAACTGAAACAGAGGCTTCTGTGCAGCTAGTTATACGGTTGGCCACTAGGCGGCAGCCAATAGGTTAAAGACCAATGATCTTCTTGGAGACAGTGACTGTTACACAGACACACCAATTGAGCAACCTTAAAGCAGCATTCAAACAGACATGTGAAACAGTTCAAGTAAAATCCCAATACATTACACTCCTCCCCCCTAGAATGTACATACATTACTGTATTTTCCGGCGTATAACCCATGAAAATCTTCTCAAAAGTTGGGGGGTCGTCTTATACTCCCAGTCGTCTTATACGCCGGAAAATAGTACATAAATCAATCGAGCACCCCCGTTCTTGCAAAGCAACTTCAAGCCTCCTTAGTCCAGTCCCCCCTCCAACGTGACTCTCCCTTCCCACCCCCAAGAGCCTCTAAGCCCCTTCCCCTCCCCCTTGCAAACGCCAGACCCCGGGAGCGCTTGCGTTTATTCCAAAGGGTGGGTGGAAGGAACAGCCCCTTTCGGCTCCGGCATGGCTGCAAGTCGACGAGCCCGGGAAGGCACGCCCTCCCCTCTCACTGTGGAGGAAGCAGGGCAGGCTGGCGTTGGGCGGGAGCTGGCAGGGCAGTCCTGCGCACGCACGCACTCCCTGGCTGCTAAGGAGTCCTCGGGGAGCCGTGGCAGGCGCCTCACGCCCTTCCCTCTCGAGGCAGCACCAGCGGAGCTGTCCAGCGTCAGGCAGGAACCAGCAGGGCTTTGCACCATCTGCATCAGACGGGTCTGAATCGGGCTTGAGTCGGACACTTGGCAACTGGCATGTAAGTATTTTCCGGCGTATAAGACGAAAAATCTTGAAAATCTTCTCAAAAGTCGGGGGTCGTCTTATACGCCCAGTTGTCTTATACGCTGGAAAATACGGTATTTAAGAATATAATCTTGTAAATATTGTGATGGTCTACGCAACCATTCAGAACGCCTGGGGAATCCAGGCAACTTCCAGTCTACCCGCTTGCCTGCTGGGTAGACCAGGACTCTTAAGTTCGCATGAGTTGGATTGACTTGAGTTCCTTTGGCCGGCCATTCCTGGTCGACCCAAACCAAAGTCCAATGAGGTAGCTGTGTCAGCAAGGCTACTGCCTTGTTCAGGTTGACTTTCCCCATCAGGAGACCCATGTTGCACTCCTGGACTGAGTCCATCTACGACCACCTCCCCGTTGTACTGACTGACTGAGTCCTCAGATTATGTGAATTGCTCTGTTAGGCTGCCAGTTACTAGCTCTAGTTGCAAACCCATTGTGAGATCCTCGCTTTGTGGCCATTCTGCAAAACACTTCCACAGCTGATCAATATGGTGGTGAACAACTTGCCCCCCATCCATAGCCACCTTGTAAGAAAGAGGTCCCAAAATTTTAACAATTTTACCCGGCACCCACAAGTTCCCATGCCCATTGTTCCAGGCCCACACCCCATCACCCACTTGCAACCCACTTGGAGTCTTTAGGCATGTGGTATCTGCTGCTACCCAGTCAGGATGCAACTGTCCAGCTTCGTGATTAGACTTCTCCCCCAGCAAAACTCTGTTGGGCTCTTGCCCATTGCTGTGCAAGGCATAATGTGCTGGCAAAGCAAAAAATCAGCCAGCCTATGGTGCCAATCCCTGGTCACTATGCGCTTGAGTGACTCCTTTGTCGTACGCACCATACGATTGGCCTGCCCATTACTCGAGGGGTGAAAGGGAGCCAATGTTGCATGCCTTATGAGGTTAGTCCTCAAGAAGGCTTGAAATTCTGCCACTGTGAACTGGGCCCCGTTATCCAAGACTACGACGTACGGCAGCCCGTGTGTAGCAAAAAGCTTTCTAAGCACCTGGGTGGTCCTAGCAGTAGTCATAGTAGATATAGGAATTACTTCCAACCATTTAGAGTGGCTGTCAATCACTATCAAAAACAGCTGTCCCTGAAAGGGCCCAGCGAAGTCAATGTGAATCCTTGACCACATTGTATGAATCTCCTTCTACCAGTGAACAGGGGCCTGTGGCATCTCTGGTCTGAACTTTTGACATGTGTAACACCCATGTACGTGGGCTTTGATAGCCTTATCTAACCCTGGCCACCATAGGTAGCTCTGTGCCAATGCCTTCATTTGGACTATGCCCGGATGGCCCTCATGCAGAGACTGAAGCACACAGTGCCTTAATGAACTGGGGACAATAACCCTGCTCCCCCATAAGATGCAGCCTTTTTGAGCTGAAAGCTTGTGTCTATGTGTGAAATAGCTGTGGAACTCAGGTCCAGAACTATTTTCAAGCCACCCGGTGTGAATCCATGACAAAACTCTACTTAAAACTTTGTCTGTAGCAGTTTCTGCAGCCACATCCCTAGCATGGAGGGGAAACTCAGGCAAATCCTGAATTGACAAGATGCAAGCTGCTGGAGCCAGATCTGGCTCTACCTGTGGCAATGGTAACCTGCTAAGGCTATCTGCTTGGCCCATGTCTTTGCTGGGTTTGTGAACCATCCTGTAGCTGTAGGCTAACATAAAAATGGACCATCTTAACATTCTAGGGGGCAGTATTTGAGGCATCTTCCTATCTGTAGTAAATAACCCCAACAGTGGCTTGTGGTCAGTGAAGACCATGATACAAGTAATCATGGAATTTCTTTACCCCAGCCACAATGGCCAAGGCCTCTTTTTCAATCTGAGCATAGTTGCACTCAGCTGAGGACAATGTTCTTGAATAATAGGCAATGGGGACTTGAGTCCCATCACTTGACAAATGGCTTAGAACAGCCCACACCCCATAAGGGGATGCATCACATGCAATGCATACAGGCAATGTTTCATTAAAGTGCGTAAGCACTGAATTGGAGGACAGTAGTGATTTTACTGCCTTAAAACTATTTTCGTGAACCTTGGTCCACTTCCATGGGGAGTTTTTGTCTAAGAGCCGGTGTAATGGCTCTGCCACTGTGGCCTTGTTAGGAATGAACACATGGTAAAAATTTAGGAGACCCAGGAATGCCTGAAGCTCTCCTTTTGACCTGGGACTTGGTGCCAGCTGAATTGCCTTCAGCTTGGACTCTGCAGGATGGATGCCTTCAGCATCAATACGGAATCCCAGGAACTCAATGGAAGGGACCCCAATTTTCACTTGTCCCTTTTCACTTTGAGTCCTGCTGTGTGGAACCATTGAAGGACGACTTTGAGCCTCCTTGCAAGCACCTCAGTGGATTCACCAGTGATGAGCTCATCGTCAAAATAGGGGCAAACCCCCAGAATGCCCTTGAGCGTACGCTCCATAACTCCCTGGAAGATTCCTGGGGCTACACTAACTCTGAATTGGAGGCTTTTGACTTTAAAAGCCCCCAGTGTGTCACAATTGTTTTGTGCAGCTGCTGTGGCCACATCCACAGGTAACTGCTGATAGGCCTGTGCCAAGTCTAACTTAGCAAACACGGTACCCCCTTGCAGCAATGCCAAGACTAACAACTGGCACTGGGTATGTGTGCTGCTGTAGTGCCCAGTTAATGGTGCACTTGTAAACAGTGCAAATCCTGACCTCCCTGTTGGCCTTAAGTGGCATGACAATTGGGGTTTCCCATTCAACCCCATCTACTGGCTGTAGTACCCCCTGCCTGACTAGCTTGTCCAGCTTTGCATCGATTTTGTGTTTTAGTGCAAATGGCACTCTACGGGGCTTGATCCTAATAAGTGTTATGGCAGGATCAAGCTTAAAGGCTATTGGAGGGTCCTTGTACTCTCCCAGGCTTTTGTCAAAAACATCTGCGAATTCCTTGCATACTGATGCCAAGTTTGCATCTTGGATCCTGGTTACTTGAGTGCCCAGTGGATCAAACCAATCAAACTCTATTAAGCTCATTCTCTGGTCCTCCACCACAATCACATCTAGGGCCCCCGAAAACCCCTTGAATTTGACAGCCAAGGTGGCCTTGCCTTTGACAGCTACTTGGGAATTCTGGAAGTCATTGAGAATGATGTCAGATGGCCTAAGCTTGGCTCATCTCTTGCTGCGGTTGCACACAAACCAGATGGTCTCCAGGGAAATAATGGATATAGCTGACCCAGTGTCCAGTTCCATCCTGCAAGAAACACCTTGCAGCTCAACTTGAAGCCAAAGTTTTGGCTTAAGGGGGCGGCAAGCTCCAGTGGGGCAAACACTCTGACGACTGGAGCAGAACTGTACTCTATGCTGCCCTGGGGCCCCAGTACCTCTCCTGATCGGATCATCTGATTGGTGGTCCCTCTAGCAACCTCTACAGACTGCTGCGATGTGGCCAGTTTTCCCGCAGGCCCGACACATGGCTGTCCAGAACCGGCAGTCCGCTCATTGGTGGCAGCCGCCACAGCCCAAACACCGAAGGAAGGGAACTGCCTTGTAAGGGGGCTTCAGTTCCTTGTCGTGGTGCCGTTGGATCTTGTCGACTTCATGGTTGGAGTCGACATCTTCAGAATGCTCGGCGTCCTCGTGGTGGACGGCTTCCTTGTGAGGAGTGCTTTTGGCAGGCCACAACACCTTCATGGCTCTGCCGGTGGCTTCATCCGTCATGACTTCTTTTAGGGCTTCCTGGAGTGAGAGAGTCTCTTTTGCGAAAAAATTTTGTTGCAGCTCTCTGCTCCTTAGTCCACAGACGAGTCGGTCTCAAAGTCTTTCTTCCAAGTCCAAAAATTGGCACAAGCACAAAACTTGTCTCAGTGCCACGTTGAATTCAGTGGCCGTCTCACCGGGTTGTTGAACTCGTTGTTCAAAAGCATGCCTCCACGCTATCACTGACAGCTTTGGCTGGAAATGGTCACTAAGCTGTTTCTTCAGGTCTGCGTAAGTAACAGACTCCAGCTGCACTGGTGCAACTAAGTTCTCTGTGATGTCAAACGTTGCAGATCCGCAGAAACAGAGAAGTGTTGCGGCCATCAGGCCAACTTTGGTGACTTGGTTGGCACGGAGGTAGTTCTCTACTCTTGAAATGTAGGATGACCAACTCTCTGGGTGCGTGACATCAAATTCCTCGAGCTTTCCAACTTTCGCCATGGGTGGAAAGTCTTGGCAGCTCACGCCTCATGTTGCCTCGTCCTGCTTCTTTTGTAGACCCTGGAACTGGTCCGCAGGGTGATGTTGCTAGCATGGCTTGCTAGGCCAACCGAGGGGGGGAAAAACATGGTCCCTGCAACTAGGGGGTGCTGGCCTCACCCCCTAGTGACTTTCAGCTCTTCTGAAGAAGCAGGATCCCATCCTCGTTGCTAGTGTTGTGTAGTGAGTTCTTGGGAGGTAGTAAGCGAGACGAGAAGTTGCAAACAGGGACATTGCTTTATTGAGGCAAACAGGAACAGAACTGAAACAGAGGCTTCTGTGCAGCTACTTATACAGTTGGCCACTAGGTGGCATCCAATAGATTTAAAGGAACCCATTCCCGCCCCATATCAACCAATGATCTTCTTGGAGACAGCAAGTCTGTCTAGTCAGTGACCATTACACAGAAACACCAATTGAGCAACCTTATAGCAGCAAACAGACATGTGAAACACTTCAAGTAAAATCCCAATATATTACACCTTCTTGCCAAAGTTGTTAAGTGAGTCACTACAGTTGTTAATTCATGACACTGTTGTTAAGTGAATCTGGCTTCCCCTTGACTTTGCTTGACAGAAGATCACAAAAGGGGAATCACATGACATAAATATGAATCAGATGCCAATCATCTGAATTTTGATCACATGATTATGGAGATGCTACAATCGTCATAGGTGTGAAAAATGGTTGTAAATCACATTTTCAGTGTCGCAACTTTCAACAGTCACTAAAAAGAACTGTTGTAAGTCAAGGACTACGTGTATATAGTCGTCTTTTTTGTGACTGCACTCTTTGAATGATGCAAACATAATTACATGAAAAGATTAGCACAAGGGAACATATTTTGATTCATACTGTCCTCTAGTGGTTATCTATTAATGAATGAGCTATGCAAATAGATGTTTCAGGTTTTATATTTTTTTTATTTTTATTTTTTATTTAATTTAATTTGTATACCGCCCTTCTCCTGAAGGACTCAGGGCGATGAACAGGGCAATAAATACTAAGATACAAAGATACAAAAATTAAGAAAAGATTAAACCTAATGCCCAGTACAATACAACAATAAATTACAATACATTAAAAGCAATAATAAAAACCAAACTCATCAGTCCAGGCCGGCTTGTTCAAACAAATAGGTCTTCAGATCATGTCGGAAGGAGCGAAGATTGGGAGCCATCTGGAGCTCAACCGGTAAACGGTTCCACAAATCCGGCGCACCGACAGAGAAGGCCCTCCCTTTGGGGGTCACCAGTCGGCATTCTCTGACCGGTGGCACCCTGATGAGGCCCTCTCTGTGGGAGTGCACTGGGCGGAGGGAAGTAGATGCCGGCCGCAGGTGCTCCCTATGGTACTCCGGACCCATGCCATGTAGGGCTTTAAAGGTCATTACCAGCACCTTGAATCTCACCCGGAAGACAACTGGAAGCCAATGCAGCTCACGGAGCAAAGGTGTAACATGGGAGTATCGGGAGACTCCCAACACGACTCTCGTGGCTGCATTCTGCACCAGTTGGAGCCTCCGAGTGGTCCTCAAGGGCAGCCCCATGTAGAGAGCGTTGCAGTAGTCTAACCGAGAGGTCACGAGCGCATGAGTGACTGTACGCAAGGCATCCCGGTCTAGATAGGGCCGCAACTGGCGCACCAGGCGAACCTGGGCAAAAGCCCCCCTAGTCACAGTTACTATATGATCTTCTAAAGCAAGCTGTGAGTCTAGGAGAACTCCCAAGTTGTGGGCCCTATCTACGGGCGGGTAAAAACTCACCCCCCATAGAAAGAGATGGAATACTCTGAGTTTCCCGAGATGCCGGTACGCACAGCCGCTCAGTCTTGTCAGGGTTGAGCCGAAGCCTGTTCCTCCCCATCCAGACCCGAACTACCTCCAGGCAACGGGACATCACGTCGAGGGCATCACTGGGGTGGTTTGGGGTCGAAATAAAAACCACGAATGATCTTATCCAGTGGCTTCATGTAGATGTTGAACAGGAGAGGCGAGAGGACCGACCCCTGAGGAACTCCACAAACGAGAGGCCTCGAGGCCGACCTCTGTCCCCCTGCCAACACCGACTGTGAACGTCCCAGGAGATAGAAGGAGAACCACTGAAGAACTGTGCCTCCCAATCCCATGAGACGCCGCAGCAGGATACCATGGTTGATGGTATCAAAAGCCGCTGAGAGGTCTAATAGGACTAGGACAGAGGAATATCGCCCTCCAGAGATCATTCACCAGAGCGACCAATGCCGTCTCCGTGCTGTACCCGAGCCTGAAACCCAATTGGTATGGGTCTAGATAATCAGCTTCATCCAGGACCAGAGGGAGCTGATGCGCCACCACGCTCTCAACAATCTTTGCAAGAAAGCGAAGGTTGGATACCGGACGAAAGTTGTTTAACACAGCTGGGTCCAAAGCAGGCTTCTTGAGGAGAGGTCTCACCACCACCTCCTTCAAGACAGCGGGGAAACTACCGTCACTCAAAGATGCAGATATCACCACCTGGAGCCAGCCTCGTGTCCCCTCCCGAGCCGCGTAAACCAGCCAGGAAGGGCATGGGTCCAATAAACACGTGGTGGATCTCAGCTTACCCATAATCCTGTCCACTTCCTCAAGAGTCACAGGATCAAACTCCTCCCAGATAACATTGACAAGACCACCCATGTCCTAATCATCAGACTCTGCCCAGTCGGAGTCCAAACCGGTCCGAATCCGAGCAATTTTGTCTGACAGATGTTGGCTAAACTCCTCGGCATGACCCTGCAAGGGTTCCTCTCTCACCTCCTGATTAAGGAGGGAGTGGGTCACCCTAAACAGGGCGGCCAGGCGATTATCTGTGGATGCGATGAGGGTAGCGAAGTAGTTAGACCTCGCCACCCTCATCGCCGCGAGATAAGACCTAGTACAGGATCTTAGTCGCAATTGGTCGGATTCAGACCGGCTGGATCTCCAACAGCTCTCTAGGCCCCGTCTCCGACACTTCATCTCCCAGAGCTCCATGGAGAACCATGGAGCCCACTGGGATCTGCACCGGCTCAGGGGCCGCAAGGGTACAACTTGGTCAAGTGCCTCCATGGCTGCCTTTTCCCAGGCTTCCACTAAGGCATCCGCCGAGCTGTGAGCAAAGGAGGCAGGTGGGGACCCCAGTGCTTCCTGGACCCTCTCAGGGTCCATTAAGCGCCTGGGGCGGAACCATCTAGTTGGTTCAAAAGACCCCCGGAGGGGAGTGGCAAAACAGAACACCAGCCGCAGGAGATGATGATCGGTCCATGACAGGGGCATAACAATTGGAGAACCCCCACCAAGTTCATCTAACCACTGTCCAGATAGAAAAACCAAATCAAGGGTGTGGCCCCCCACATGAGTCGGTCCCTGGATTACTTGCATCAGGTCCATGGCCGTCATGGAAGCCATGAACTCCTGAGCTAACTCAGATGATCCTCCCAGGGATGGTAGATTGAAGTCACCCAAAACCATAAGTTTGGGGAACTCAATCACCAGTCCTGAGAGGATATCGAGAAGCTCAGGCAGGGCTGCTGCTGCACGATTAGGCGAAAGGTACACCAGTAGCAAGCCCAACTGCGCCGTGGGACCACATCTCAAAAGGAGGGACTCACACCCAGCTACTTGGACAACGGTGGCCCCCTGCGGACACAAGGTCTCCCTCATAACTACCGCCACTCCCCCGCCCTTACCCTGAGCCCGAGGCTGGTGCAGCACCCGGAACCTGGTGGGCAGAGATCAACCAGAGGGATATCACCCTCTGGACCCAACCAGGTCTCCGTAATGCAAGCCAGGTCCGCATGCTCCCCCCTCAACCAGATCCCGGATGAGAGGAGCCTTATTGACAACAGACCTTATTGACAACAGACCAAGTATACCAGCCGGAGCTCAGGTGGCTGCACATCCTTGCTCCCGGAACCTCATGGTGAAAGCAGAGGGTCGGAGCACCTCACTGCTTGAAGATAGCGAGACGCACTCCCAGGTGTCGATGCGGCCCTCTGTTCGTACACCTGCTGCCATTCCCTAACGTTGTGGGAATAGGTAATCCCACAACCCGCTCCA
Organism: Daboia siamensis; assembly: GCA_024449315.1. NCBI lineage: Eukaryota > Metazoa > Chordata > Lepidosauria > Squamata > Viperidae > Daboia > Daboia siamensis. The sequence goes on from JAKJMR010000116.1 coordinate 238,999, forward strand.
GAGCTCTGGAGGCAACCAACCCCAGCTCCCCCCCAATGTGATCAATCCCGGACCTGGCCTGAACAACAGTTGGTGGACTCCCCCCCCGTTTCCATCCAACCACAAAATCCCTCCCCCCTCCCTAACCCCACAAAAAATTTAACTAAAAAAGTAACCAGGGGCCTCTTATTAAATTTGTACCGGAGGCCCCTGTCCCTGCCCAGCCATCTCTCAGGGTCCCAACAATTGGGCCCTTCATCAAGAGGCGAAGTGGAAAATAAGGCGGGTCGCACCCAGGATGGGGGGGCGAACAAAACCGTGCTAGAATAACTAAGGCGCATAATGATTATCAAATAAGTCGGCAAAAAGGCAGACCCTGGATCAAACAGGAGGATCTTAAGTCAGAAGGTAGGTGTCCAGACTGCGAACCCAGCTCCACTGCCACTTGAGCCGGGTAAACCCCGGAACAAATCAACCCCCGTCCTCTCACGACGGTCAGGACCAGGGAGAAGCATGGAACACACAACCAGGAAAGGCAATACCACCTAGAGCTCTCACCTCTAGGAAGGTAGCAGCTGGTAAATCTTAACCACTCTCCCACAGTGGTTTTACACCCAGGACCTTCCAAAACCATTAGGGAGAGGAAGGGGGGCGAAGGGCAAAAAAGTCAGCGAGTTAATCCAAGGCTTAAAGGCCTACAGAGTCACAAAATGGTGAGGAAAGATCTGGCTGCAGAGTTCTTCTTTGCGTCAAGAAAGGACCAGGTGATAGTCAAACCAATAGAGGAGGAAACCAGAAAACCCATAGTACTTCCACTGGGTCTAACTGGTTTCTGGCGGTGCAAAACTGGTTTGTGCCTCCCAAACGTCCAAGGCACAAGCGTCCGCACTCCACCACTGGGCCATGGTCGCCATACCGGAGCGGGCGCGGCACTCCAACTCCCCTCGCCGCCAGCCACCCCAGATGCCAACCACAACATCTCCACCACTCCACCACTCCGACGCTGCTCCAAGCCACAACTCCACGGTACCAACCATCAGTCGGCCAGCGCCCCGCAAAACGCGGCTTCTCCAAGCAGCTGGAAAGCTCTCCTGAGCACCGCCAAGCTCTGCAAAGTTGTCCCAGGCTCTGCCAAACTCTGCAGAGCTCCCGCAACACCGTAGCAGCACCGACAATCAGCTGGTCGGCGGAGTGCGGCTCTTCCAAGTTCTTCTGGGCCCTCCACCAGGCTCCACCAGACTTCGCTGAGCTCCTGTGGCACTGACAATCAGCTGATTGGTGCTGCACGGAGCAATGCTCTACCAAGTTCTTCCGGGCCTGCCAGACCTTCCAAGGCTCCTCCAGACTCAGCCAAGGGCCCTCCGAAGGTCCAGGACTCGCGGAGCCAACGGTAAGCTGCACAGTTGCTCCGGGAACAGCCACCAGCAACTTCTCTTCGTCCCCCGACCCAAGCCCCTTCACAGAAAGTAAAAACATTTCTGTGGGACTCCCAGGGTCGCAAAATTGCCGAAGTTCCTCACGGAGCTCAGCTGAGCACATCCACCATCTTGGGCATGCGCAAAATAAGGACATGCGCAAAATAAGGGCATGCGCAAAATAACAGAAACTCAATTTGCACTGCACACTTACGCTGCTCATGTCAGTTTCACTGCAAACCAGTTTAAGAAATGCTTTTTGTACAGAGATACTTTGACAACAGTTTGCAAAGGTATTTGGTTCATACTGCAAACTATCAGCCTCTCCCACTAAACAATTATTGTCTGCTATGCCTACTGCACTTCATAAGCACACACACACACACACACACACACACACACACACACACACAGAGCATTAAAATACACATACCTGTTTGTGCAGGTACAACAACTTTTAAGTAAACATTTGTTTCTTGTCTCTGTGGTATCAATGTCTTCCATAACAACCTTTAAGAAAATTGTGGTTATAATATCTACTTAACATTTAAAATATTACAGAACTGAAACCCGACAGGTTTTTTTTAAGTTACAATTTTTCTTTCTAGGAGTTAACTATTTCTCTAGTGTATGATGTGTGTGTGTTTAATAAATCTACTGGTGCAAAGATTCGCCATTTATCCAGTCACTAATAAAAAGGTGCACAACTAAACTTTTTTAAAAAAAGAAAATGGTGGAAATTATACTTCAAGCAATAAGAGATCTCTCACTCCTGGAAATTATCAACATTAAAACTCCAGTTCAAGCCTTGACATCAGTTAAGAGCTGTATTTTTACAAGATTTTGTGACAAGGAACGTCCTCTGATTCTCTACTCACAACCATAAGCATGTCATGGCTTTGACAGAAATCTTCAGAGCTAAGTAGTGGGCAGCGTAATGGTGAATAGAATGTGAAGGATGTGTGTATATAATGTATGTTTTTACTTGTGGTTTTCTCTTGTGTGTGGACAGCACTTAATTTCATTGTGAGATACACAATGACAGTAAAGATATTCTATTCTAAGTTAGTGAGCCACCTACTCTATGACACACAGTTCTGTAACTATCACCATCTGGCCCCATAGTAGCTGCCCGATCAAAATTTCTAAGGTTCCTACTTTATGTGCCCAATTCTTTATGAAAACTAAAAACAGCCCTGATTTTATTAAAAGTGATGATCAGAATAATAATTAAAAATGGACTTTCTCCTTCCAATAAGAAAGTATACAAAATGGACCTTAAGCATGAAAATAAAGCTTGGCATATATAGCAGAATCCAATAGGCTAGTATGATCAGAAAGCAACGCTCAAGACTGAGTGGATACCAATTTCCACTATCACCAATTTCCTCCTTCCAATGTTACATTTATAACTCCACTGGAGCTTGCAATGAGATGTGATTAATAATAAAAAATTTGACATTTATTGCAGAATCCATCTTTTTAACAGTGAAAAAGTAAGCATGCTATCTACAACACCAACTAGTCAAAAGCATCGACAGGGGAGGAGAAGTTACGGGAGAAAGAAGTTAAGGTGATAGTTGTAAATACACAATTAAGGCCATCTAAAGCCATCCTTTTTTACATGTCTTCCTAGAGATGCCCCAGCCACCAGCCTTTCCAAACCTGGAGGAAAACCTCTGTAGGGATTTAGATGCTCTTAAAATTTAAGCTCCTTGGACCAGAAGCCATAAATGGGACCTGAGAGATTTTCTGTCTCAGCAAAGGGCATGGCAGCAAAACCTGCCCTCCCCTTTTACATTTTTAGCTCTCATTCTGATTTCAGAATACTGTATAGCTTTAAAATACTGTATAGCTTTGGGGGTGCTTTGCAAAGATTCTACCAGATCTAGAAATCACCCTGAAGCCATCTTGTTTTTCATTATTCTGAAAACAATTGGCATCCATCACTAGGGGCTTTTATTTCCCTTTGAATGTTTAAACCTCTTGAGTGAATACGTCATGCAGCTTTAACAGCTCTACCTATTAAAATCTTCATGATTTGCAGTTTAATGTCTCAGACAATAATTCTGCTTGGATTACAAAGAATGACTTGTCTTTGGGGAATTACGAACAAAAATATAGCACTATTTTATCTTAATTTATAGATATTGAACTTTCAGTTATACTGACATCCATCAAATCACAGGCTGGGGAGCAGCTCATACTATTTATAAATCTGGATTTTTAATACCATGAGTCAGAGAAATAAAATTGTCTCACTGCTGCCATCCCCCAAATAAACTCAGAATAATTTATCTTATATAGGAAGCTGCTATGGGTAACTTTGTTAACATTACTGAGTGATTTAGTAACCCAAACTGAGCCCTCTAGAGGCAGAAATGTCTTTCAAGAGAGGATTGATTTTTGTACCTAGACATACTCCTATGAATTAGAGGATACCTGCTCTATTTTTCAACATACCTGCTGTAATTGGCAGAAGATATATTTGGATCTACTGAAAGTTCAGTAGATGTGTGGAGACTAGAGTAAGTGAAAGAAAGGGAAGATCTACATTTTCTGCTTGCCCTATTGCCAGTATGGTGCACCCATCATTTCTTGAGAGCAGGAACATACCGGTATGATGTCATCTTGTACTGTCTCCCAGTCCATTTCAAATGCACCCCTACCTGTCGCCTTCAAGGTAGACCAGACTAGGAAACCAATGTTATGAAGATCAATACTACTTTATTGTAAAGCTATACGGTAGCAACAGAATCTTGCCAGTCTGAATGTGCTTCTCCCACTTCTTCCCTTTATCTTTATGAGAACGAGGGAGGGACTGTCTGAGATGTACCTGCATGCTATATTCTTGCTTTGGTCTCTTACTTCTTTTACCTGACTACTGCCTTGGGTAGTAGCTCTTTCTCCTGTCCCTCAAGGTCATTTCCTCTGCCATTTACATTGCCCAAGTTTTGAAGCTCTGTTTCATGAGTGCTGATTTTGGTCTCCTGACATCTTAATCCTTCTGAGTGAATGATCTGCAATATTTCCTTCTAAACTAGTATCACCTCTGATCCATCTGATGAGAGCGGCTCTACATAATCCCTTCCTCATCACTGCCCTGTGGAATTATTTTCATCCTAGGATAATGCAGTCCTATGTTCTCCTTGGTCACCAACTATCATTTCTTATTGTGTAGTTGATTTAAATTCCAAGGCAATTAACTCCCTCTACGGTACTTGTGGCTCCCCCGTCCCCAAGAGAAGCTCCTTAGATCTTGCACCAGACATCCTTTCAATTTCGGTCTACACTGCAAGAAGCATGCTTCCTTGCTTTCCCATCCCTTTCCCTCACTAATACAAAGATGCCCTTTCCTTGTTTTCCCCTAAATCAGGGGGGTCAAACTGCCAGCCCATGGGCTGGATCCATCATAGCAAAACCGCGCCCACCCCCATTGCTGGCAATGGCAAAAAAGTCACAATATGTTGTGACACATCACATGACATTGCGAATTTGACACCGCTGCCCTAAATCACAGGCATCAAAATTGCATCATGTGATGTATCGTGACTTTTTTGCCTTTGTGGAGCCACAATGGGTGTGGCCTGCATGTGATGCATTTGGCCCGTGAGCTGCCAGTTTCATACCCCTGCCCTAAATCTTTAAGACTAGTGAGAACAATCCCTAAAAGAAAAAGATGGGCACCAGAAGATATCCCTGGACAGAAGCCAGCCTGTGAGATTTGCCTTCCCTGCATAGGTGAGAAGGGAAAGAATCAGAAGAAGACTCAGCCACAGTCTGTGATAGTCGAGTGAGCACCAACCCAGCTCTGTGGCCACAGCACAGCAACTCAGACTGGAGTCTTTGAAGTTGTCTTCTGGAACAGCCAAGAGCAATACATGGGAGAGAAACTACTTAGGCTACCTCTGGACTTGCCTGCAATTGCAAAAAAGAAAAAAGGAAAAATCCAAATCAACTAGACTAGAAGATAGCTCAGAGAAAAGAAGGATGATAAAGCAAGAGAGAAAGAGCCTTGGTGGAGCAGTGGGCTAATGCCTCCTTAAGTAACACCAGCTGCCTGCAATTAGTGCAGGTTCGCATCCCACCAGTCTCAAGGTTGACTCAGCCTTCCATCCTTCTGAGGTAGGTAAAATGAGGATACAGATTGTTGGGGGCAATAAGCTGACTTTGTAATAATACTGTTTGGGGGGGTGTGTGTGTGAAAGCCCTAATAAGCAAGCATATACATAGAATGAAGGCTATTGCTAATCACATTGGTTTGTGCTTAAAATTGTAAGCCGCCCTGAGTCTTCAGAGAAGGGCGGGATATAAATGGGATTAAAAAAAAAGTAACAGAAAAAGAAAAAAAATATGGATGCAATCAGTTTTGGATCTGGACCTCTTACCATTATCTTGTGTTATCCAATAGATTACTCCAAAAGGATTAAAATGCAGTAGAAATGAACAAAGGAATCTAAAATTCAAAGAGGCAAATAAGTCAACAGAAGGTTTGCAATATATTTGCAAATGTTTAAGTGTCCAAAATTCACTTTCAGATAAGATGGTGAGAAATCACTGAAAAAGCAGAACTGGAGATGTGGAAGTGAGCATATGCTCTTAGATGGAGTAAGTCAAATACATTTGATTTTTTAATTGGAAATAGTGTACTGCTGTATTAAGTTACATTTGGGGCTTTCAAATTTAATGAGAAAAAGCAAGGAAAATTATTTAAATTCCCATCATTGGAAATATGAAGGTCAGTTTGAGAAGGAGGCATTCTCTCTCTCTCTCTCATCTATCTGTCTGTCTGTCTGTCTGTCTGTCTGTCTGTCTATCTATCTATCTATCTATCTATCTATCTATCTATCTATCTATCTATCTATCTATCTCTATTTATATCAACAGTATCTATCTATCCATCACCTAAGTACCTACATAGTATCTCAGTGTGACTGCTAATTAATTCATGATCTGCATTAGATTCTCAAAGGATTGCCTTTATTCTCATTAATTGAGCATAGATAAAAGAGATATTTGTTCATAGCTTGGTATGCATGAGAAATCATGTGACTCCCCAGCAATTATTTAAACCCAAGGAGCCCAATATCTGGACTGATACCAGTTCAATGCCAAAAATGTAACAATGTAGAAATTTTCCCTAAACTGGGGTTTATCACATATTTTGAACTTCTATTAATTCAATTCTATTGAATTAATTCAATTCTACAAATCTTATGAGCTGACTAGTCTGGGCATTATACTCCTAGTAGATTTGGATAAGACTAGATCGAAGATGATACTTCTAAGAAAATCAATTTAATACCAATCATGGAGATCCTATTCATCACATAATGGAAGAACCATGACCATTAGTACTGTATCAGTTACAGAACTTATATATACAAAATCTTTAAAGAATCCTCAAGCTAATTGAACCGATGACTAATTGGACAGTTTATTCCAGGTGAAGAGCATACCTTACAATAGCATGATGAGTGAAGACAGCGGAAATCCATGTAAACAATGATGACAATAGCAGAGAGTGGGAAGTGAAGTATGATGTTGGCTTAATATGGGCACTAGCTAAGGGTCATGAAGTGAATAGGAGAGACTGAAAAGAGAACTATCTAGACATTCTACATCAGACATGTCAAATACAAGGCCCGAGGGCCGGATGAGGCCCGCGAAATGGTTTCATGTGGCCCGCGAAGCCATCCTAGAAACAGTGAGGGAATGGCCCCCACTGCCTTGGCCCTGGCCCAGAGACCCTCCTTCTGCCAGAGACCCTCAGATCTGTCCCACTCCTGCCCAGGCCTTCATAGGCACTCTTGATGCAAACGATGTAGAGCTGGCCATGCCCACGCAGTAGGCCATATGCACTCTAGCCACGCACACCCAGTAGGCCACACCCACCCTGGCCATACCCACCCGGCCCCCTGAGGGCAACCGGATTGCTGATGCGGCCCTCAATGAAATTGAGTTTGACACCCCTGTTCTACATCAATATTGGTCTTTCAAATAAGACAAATTAAGTCAAATAGGAGAAAACACACATTAGTCTTTATTATTATTAAAGTATCAAAACATAAACTTAATAAAAAACAAGCCACCTTTATTGTATTATTAAATGTTCAAATAAAAATAGATCATACATTCATGCACTTCTCCCATTCAAATATCTCCTAACCACCCTGAAGACCAGTATCTGATCTTGTAGGGGTTTGCATATGCTTTAGATAATGAGGGAAAATTCCACCATAATCACATCTACAGTCATTACAAACAGGCAAAGTTACATCAGGTGGATTTTCTCTGACATAGAGCTATCAGAGTACAGTCCTGAAAATAGAATAGGATTAGAGATTATTTTATACCCAGTCTTTCTGTCCACTATTCTCTCAAGTGATGAAAAAAATATACCATTGTACCATCTTGAGATACATGCTCTCTCTCCAAACTCAAATGAACTAACGTGCGGAAGCAGCCATGGCTAAAATAGTAATATCTTTGACAAAGTTAGCAGCACCTTAGTAAACATTTGGCATGCTAGTTAACAACATTTGTGTAACTTGAAGCAACAGCAGCAGCAGCAATAGCATGACGCCTGCGTCATTTTAAATAGGATATCAAACACGCATAGAAAAATATTTAAGGGAGAAATCTTAATTCTCTATAATATCATATATAAACCGCATCAGAAATTACCTTTTTATTGTTTTTTGGATGGATTTTGGAAAGAGTTGAAATGTATGGACAGGGGGGTCTGTAAATGCTTTTGGAAGTATTATATTGTGCTAGCACTGAAGGTAATTTTTATTACCTGAGAGGGACCTTGAACTCAGGGAGTCTTTGTATAAGTGAAAACTTATCTTCTACTTACAAAAATTCAACTACATATGTCTATGAGATTCTAGATCATTAATTAAACAAAATGAAAGCAAATCCTGAGATGTTGTTCCAAAGTAGAAGAAATGTAATTGTGAAAACTGGAATAGATAGGATGACCACAAGATTCATCAAAACAAATATATCAACTCCCCCCTTACTCAAACAAACAAGAAAAAGAGCAAAGGAGCTTACAAGATTGGCTAGCATATATCCAAATGTATATGCAGAAGTACATATTTGGAAACCCATTTTAGCATGTAAGTAATATCTCACTGGAATGGAGAGGATTTGAACTAATTCCTTCATGCAGTAGCTTGGTCTGCTGCTTGAGGATTAATTGGGCATGGATAATTCCCAAGTCTTTCCTCTCTCTCTTTTTTTGGGGTGGTGGTGGTGACTCTCTCTCTCTCTCTGCTCTGGCCATGTTTCTCAACTTTCACTAAAGCAAGGAAATGTTACTCTAATGACGGAGCCTATAGGGATATTCTTCTGTGCTATTTGAAGTATAGGTTATATATTTCCTTTCACTTTTCATTTTTGGATCCAGTGCACAACATTTATCTTGAGTGAATACTTTCAGAGACAGCAGTAGTTACAGAAGGTTATATGCTGTGTAATCCTATATAACTACATAGGCGCACAGAATCATCATTAAATAAGCCCAATTTATTTGACTGCTAGAAGTTAGCAGTTATATAATAGCCCTCCATATAAAGTATAGTCAATGAATTGATATACAAAGGCCACTGGGATGTATTGTCAAAAACTTCAGAAAAAGTAATACCTTTTGGATGCTGGAAGAAAAAATATTTCTCTAAAGAGATAAGAGTTTGGCCCATTTCCTTGTATTTTGGTTACATGATATATGTATGTATTTGGAACACAGCAATGTAATAGACATAACATTATATCCAGATCGTTGAAAGCATATTAAATACTTCTGTTGCAGAATGTAAAAATTGGTGTGAGATAGAAAAGTAAGCTAGTCCAGACTAAGAATCTACATTTTGATGATGATGATGCTTGAGGATTGTACATGCATATGTACAAGTAATGCTTGGACAAAGTATTCTTTTTGCAAGCTATTTCTACTGTTTCAATTCTGTCATTAAAGAAAATAGATCTCAAAGACTAAAATGTGCAAATAAAAAAGGTTGCCTCATGAAAAGAATAGCATTGCTTTTGTGATGTGAAGCATTCCATCAAAGCAAATCCAAACCACAAAGCCCACCTTTACTGTACTTTTTCATCTCTATTCCTAATGATAATCTCTATTTCATCTCTAGTCCAATGGATAGTCTTCATTGGTGGACAATTTTTCACTTAATTAATGTCTACATTTAAATTAATATTTGTAAATTGCCAGCAAGTACATTCTCTGGTTCTGAAAAAGATTGTGCCAAGGAAACATTTGTAAGATGAGGATCAAGGACAAGATGAACCACAAGTCAGGAAGACATACAATTTTACATCTTTAGTGATTATACCATGGTTGTATAACATTCTTTTGAATACTGCATGTGACTCGTTAACTGAGTTTTGAAAGGGACATTCCCCCTTCCCAAAGTAAGCCAAGAGTGGTAATGCTCCAGTTTGATATATTGAGTCTTAAATCAGTGAACAATTCTGAAAAACACTGAAGCTCGTCACATTTTCCTACAATCAACTCTAACTTGAGTCATCAAAAACCCACAGAAGGGCTTTTATGAAAACATGTTTTTAACAAAGTGCAGTGCCCAAGTTAAATGTTGCATCTCGAAGTTGCTAACCTCTTTTTCTTTGAAAGTACGAAACAAAACAAACAAAACATAACCCAGTCCACCTACATTCCTTATCTAGTGAGTGGAATCCTTTTAGCTTGGTAGTTCATCAGATGTGCCTCATAGAGAACCCTTCTGCCCTACCAGAAACATTGCAAGTGCATACCAGAAGGAATTTTACAAGTCTAGAGCCATATTTCTTCTAGGATAACAAGTGTGGCAGCTGGTTAGACCTGGAGCAAAGTCTGTAGCTCTCTTCCACCCAACTGAGTCTTTGCTAGGGAAAGCTGAAGCTAAGCTACCATAGTCCTTTCTTCTCAGCAAAGTCATGTCAGATCCATCTTCCCTTGACTAAACGGAGGCCGCATGAAATTTCTTCTCTGTGGCTTCTGACTTGGGATGGCAAGTTGTTATTGTTGTTTTTCATGATAAGAAGCATGGTTAAAGAATATTGAGCACTGCCTCATTATTGTTTAGCCTTGCAAGGTCCCCTCTTTGATCTGCTGAATGAAAAGGTTCCTTTCGTCCTCTGGGGTCCTGCCATTCTGGGCCCGGACAATACAGGTGGGTCTATGTAGGTTGAGCATGTAGACCAAGTGCTGCTTCTCATTTTTCAACTCTTCAATCTGAGCTTTCAGTTCTGCATTGATTGTTTCCAGTTTTTCTGATTCCTGGTAGCAAAAGAAATGTATAAACATAGAAATAGAAATTTTAAAAATACAAGTAAAAAATAAAAAAAAGTAGCTTAGGGCTCATGACTTATATGTACTGGGAAACATACTATGGAAACCCTTTTTCTGTCAAGATTACATAGAAGATTATGATGGTTTCCTCTTTGTATTCCTTTGCCTTTGTATATCAGCTTTAATCTTTTGATCTCTATGCAGAATTCTGCAGCTAAAATTATTCACTTCCCCATGTTCAGACCATCCAGTACATTTTTCATATAGTTTAAATGCTTTCTCATTTCTTTCCATGTCCCTTTTACAAGCTAATATCTTCCTATCTTCCTACCATTTTCCACAACATATCTTTTTACTCTTCCAATTCTAAATATCCCTCAAGAAGCTTCTGTTTCTTGAAGTTGCAGCTCCAACTCAACCAAACAAATTCCTGTCTTGTGGTACAATGGTTCAAATATTAGAGAGTGGAGTGGAAGTCATAATAATTATTATATAGAACATAGAATAATACGGTGGGAAGGGACTTTGGGGGTCTTTTAGTCCAAACCCCTGTTCACTTATAATTCAGTCACTGTATCTCAACCCATATAGTAGGTGAGCCAGGAAAACAACTAAAGGAAGCAATCTAAAGGAGAAGCAAGTTATAAAATTAATGAATAGATAAATTATCTATTATTATCATTTGCTACCTTTATTTTCTGCAATCTGGTGCCTGGGGAGTATAAGAGATGCAGTCCAACATTGCGGAAGGAAGGAAGGAAGGAAGGAAGGAAGGAAGGAAGGAAGGAAGGAAGGAAGGAAGGAAATCTGCCTCCCATTTTAAAGATCAGTTACTTGGGAGTAACTTAGCCTTCATTTCAGATAACCTTAGTATTTAAAGCATGAAATCTCTGAGGTAGTGGCTTGTGTTTGGGGAATTTTTTTCCTGTAAAATTTTCTGCTACTACAAGTACAGTGAGCGTTTGCTTGATAATTTTGAATATGTCTTGAAAAAAGTTTAAATTTTAAGGGAAATATGTCCCATCATTATTAAGATTAAAAACCTTAATTAGTTAAGGACTTCTAAAGCACTTCTAAAGCTTTAGTCTAAGATTTTACTTTTTCTTTCCAGACTGATGAGCCAGAATAATTTCACCTTTAACAGGTTAACAAATGTTATAATTAATCAGCAATGCACAGTGAAAATTTTCAGAGTCATTTTATCCATATTTTAAGGACCTTTTGATCTTATGTAGATGTGTTTATATTTTGCAGATACTAATTAGAAAGTGTCAGTTAACTTACTTTCTGCAGGCATTCCGTTTTTTCCTTCTTTTTGTTTCGACATTTTGCTGCTGCAATCTTATTTCTTTCTCTCCGACGTTTTTTCCTTTCATCTTCTTCAGGGGCATACTAATAGAATCCAAAAATCCAAATAGATTAGGGTTGGATGGGGTATCAGGCCAAAATGGGGCGGAGGGGTGGTGCAAGAGATAAACTCTTTATGTTCCCTATAGAAGTTATAATAGCAATAAGCCTGATTAGTTGTCTGTCAGCAAAATGACTATCTGGTTAGTTTGGCCATTTTACTTTGTATGAAACAGAATAGAAATTGGCTGACATGTTTAGGAGATTACTGAAATGCAGTTGATGTACAGTAAATCAGAAAACCTCCAATATGTAAGCACAACCTTGAAGCACAACCTTCCCTACAGTTTCCAAATAATGTCAACTGTATTTTGATTTATCTGATCTACTAAAGAGGGTAGGTGCATTCTGAATTTTCTTCACTAAGCAGGTTTAAGTCCTAATAAGGTTCATCTTCAAAAACCATTCTCTGCCAGAGCACAACCTGAAATACTAAAAATGATGTCTCTGAGCATGATGGAATATCATTTCATATCATAGATCAAAAGAGTTTTCCTTCTCCTCTTGCTTTCCTTTATAATTGGACTTATGGAAAAAGAACATAGGAAGTCAAGTATTATCAACTCTCCATTGAAGTCTCATGCCAAGAAAGTTCTCACTGCTTTTTTTAAAAAAAGATGCCAGGGAATGAAGAATTTCTATGTGCAAAATGTGTGAAATACATTGCAATACAGTCCTTTCTAAGGGATGGGGTGGCTCAGTGGGTTAGGACGCTGAGCCTGTCGATCAGAAGGTCGGCAGTTTGGTGGGTCGAATCCCGAGTACCGCATAACAGAGTGAGCGCCTGTTACTCGTCCCAGCTTCTGCCAACCTAGCAGTTCGAAAGCACGTAAAAATGCAAGTAGAAAAATAGGGACCACTACAGTGGGAAGGTAACAGTGTTCTGTGCGCCTTTGGCATCTAGTCATGCTGGCCACATGACCACGGAGACATCCTCGGACAAGCGCTGGCTCTTCGGCTTTGAAACAGAGATGAGCACTGGCCCCTAGAGTCGGAAACGACTAGCATGCACGTGTGGGGGAACCTTTACCTTTACCTTTTATAGTCCTTTCTGAAAAGCACATGACCCAGGATTGTATGAAATGTATTACACTGCATAAGTATAAAACCTGTAACAATTACAGGAGCTTCATATTTCCCTAATGCCTTCCAGATACAGATCACATTTTCAACGTTGCTCATCTTTCATTAAGGCATTCCCATTCAAGCACATGAAGATCATTAATACAAATGCCAAAGGGACTAACCAGGTGGCAGCACCTACCCAACTTTGTCTGATCTTGAAAACTAAACAGGCATAGGTGTCCAGAAAGGCAGCAAGGGTCAAAATTCATTATGAAACAAACTTTGCACTTTATGTTCTAGTATGTGGCTTTACAACTTTATCATTCTGATGTCATCATAGTTAGATAGGGTATCTACATAAGCAGGCTGAGATCTCATTAGTGATTGTATGGGAAATCATCAGGGAATCCCAAAGCTGTATATTAGACTGGGAAATTAAAGTTCAATATCTACCAATCTACCTACCTACTTATCATCTATCTGCCTGCCTGCCTGCCTGTGTTTGATTGTCTTCTGGAAGAAGGCAGTAGCACAATACTTTCATCTAATCAAGTGGAATCAATTTTGATTCAAGAGAAAGTCACTGTTGCTAAATGTTGTAAATGTTTTTTTTTGTCTTTGTTGGTGTATGATGTGTTTTTAACACGAAATGTAAATAAAGATTCATTATAGAAAATTTTTTTTATCTATAATAGACATTCTGATGTATCACTAATTATGATAATGGGTGAAAGGGTGGAAAAACTCATGGAAGTAGCAGAGATGGCTAAATTAAATGTTCTAATCAGAGAAAATTCATATAACTTTGTTTCTTCTTGGAAACTGCTTCTGGATTTTGTGCTTGAGATAGAAAAAAATGAAATTTTGATTTTTGCTGATTAGATAAATTTGTTGTTATAGAAATGGCTAGTGCATATTAAATATGTAGCAGTAAAAAAGTTGAGGCTGCAATATTTTATTCCACTACTCTAAAAAGAGTCAAAAGTCAATGCTTTTCTTTTTTCCCCTTTTCCCTTCCCCATTTTCCAACTATTTTCATTTTCATTCGTATTTTATACTTTGTTACGTTGAATTAAATTATTATAAAAATGATGATAATTAATGCAGAGGGAAGACATTCTCTGTTCTTTAAAGCACATTGGAAAGTGGTAGTTGAACATAGCTTAAAAATAAAAACAAAATACCTGTCTTTTTAAATGAGATGTTTCACCAGATCTATCAGAAACCATGACTGTATCCAAGGTAGAGGGCATCCTTTGAGACAGGCACTTATTCTGGATGGCAAATTTCAATTCTTCTTTCACCAATGGGGTCAGATTTGTGAAATCTTCAAAGCCCAAGGATACTGGAGGAGATAAGCATGGGATAATTGCAGAAGCACTGACTTCTGAAGCAGACACCTGGCCCAGGTGTTGGAGCATCATTTTGCTGAAGGGGAACAAGGGAGAGGAGAATGAATTTTTCCTAAGTTTTAATGAAGCAAAAAAATATTGGCTACAACAATAATTAATGCAGAATTCAGAAAATCAATCACTGAATAATGAGATTCTGGCTCATAACTGGATGTTGATAGAACTATTACATATTCACATGCAGAACAGCATTTATTTATTGTATTTATAGAGCTACCCATCTCAGTCTTGTGATTCTGAGCAGCTTACAATGCAAAACCTAAAAACAAAAAAACTAGTAAAACTGTATTACAATAAAGCTGAGACTCATTCATACACGTTGGGCTCACTTAATCACCTAGCCCCAGTGCTGAGTGAAAAACCAGCTCTTCAAGGCTTTCCAGAGAGCTAACAGGGTTGGGGCTGCCCAGATCTCAGAGAGATGCTATACCACAAGGCAGCCACTGCCCACAGGTAGTCCTCGACTTACAACAGTTCATTTAGTAACCATTTGACATCAGCACTGAAAAAAGTGACTTTATGATAGTTTTTCACACTTATGACCATTGCAGCCACCCCATGATCAAAATTTAGATGCTTGGCAATTGGTTAATATTTATGACCGTTGCAGTGTCCTGGGGTCATGTGATCACCTATTGACCAGCAGAATCAATGAGGAAGCCAGATTCATTTAACAACCATGTTACTAATTTAACAACTGCTGTGATTCACTTAACAGCTGTGCCAAGAAAGGTTGTAAAATGGGGGTGTGGGGGGGAATTCACTTAACTCTCTTGCTTAGCAATAGAAATTTTGGGCTCAGTTGTGGTTGTAAGTTGAGGACTACCTGTATTTAATTCAACTAGAAATTGAGGGCATATTTCACAAAACCATCAGGTAACAATCATACTATATGGTAATACTGAATATAAATAACTTTTAATAATAGTACTGTGTCAAGGAATACTATGCATTGAAAATGTAAGGCTGAATGAGTTCTTGTGTAATAAGACCACTTGAATTTAAACATCTGATTTCTAATTAATATTCCTGTCTCCTATTTAGATACTTAGGATCTGCACATGAAATTATCTCACACCTATGTTGTGTACGAATTTTAAATACAGCAAATCACTGCAGCAAATAGTCAAGAAGTTTGGACTGAGGTGTTTTGGTTTTTTTAAAAAAAAGTATGTCTTTCACACATATAAATGTTCACATCTACTTTGCCATTCTAATTATTTTCAGAAGCAGTTCTTTTCAGTGAAGCTGTACTGTGGAGACAGTGCATTGTTTTTTTTCTTCAATAAAATCCGACCTCTGTTCATTCCACCGGGACCTGAAGACCTGGCTCTTCGAGCTCTCTGGCCCAGGCTGAGAATTTTAATTTTAATTTAGTTTTAAGCTTAATTTTAACTGGGGTTTTTATTAATGAAGGGATTAATATAATTTTTTTAATTTGTTTTTAACTTTTATATCTGTGTTTTTTAATCATCCTGTAAACCGCCCTGAGTCCTTCGGGATAGGGCGGTATATAAATGTAATAAAATAAATAAATAAATAAATAAATAAAATAAAATCAACCATCTTCTTTACTCTTTATTTTAAATATATATTTGGGACATATAAGAGCTGAATTATTTGATTCCTTAAGTAGGTAAGCAAATCTACTTTGCACAATAACTATAATCACAGCAATATTACAATTCACAATAGATAAGCCAATTATTGCCTTATATACACAAGCAAATCCAATAAACTATTAAATAGAATTTAGTTTATGCATTATCTTTTACAATTTCAGGTAATGGTTAGAGTTTAACAAGTCCAGTTATGAACAAACACACAGTATTGATTGTTTTATTTAAAATGGTATGTTAAAGATCAAATTCAAATCAAGTCCAAATTTATTTATGAAATAAAATAGACTT
Source organism: Daboia siamensis (assembly GCA_024449315.1). Classification (NCBI taxonomy): domain Eukaryota; kingdom Metazoa; phylum Chordata; class Lepidosauria; order Squamata; family Viperidae; genus Daboia; species Daboia siamensis. The sequence goes on from JAKJMR010000116.1 coordinate 255,500, forward strand.
GCAGTCTATTTACTTCTTTAATGTTTGTATTATGTCCACACAATTTCTAGGCCTTCAAAATACGCACAATCAGTAGTTAACACGGAAAGCACCTCTCCACACACAATTAAATATGTACTCCATCTCAACATGCTTTGCTACTTGAAAAAGACATATATGCACTGGAAACCCATAGCCAGCTGTTACAACAACATGTAAGCATTTGACTATATATAGAGAGTGTCTATATTAATCTTTGCACCCTTGTATTTTCTGTGTAACAATATCTTGGTGTATAGACCTAACCTCAAACAAGAAAGTAGAAAGCCAAAAGGTTTCATATCTCTTGATCATCAAAGGGATGATTTCCTGGAATTGTAATTTACATAGATCTTGAGAAAACTATGTAATTTTGCTAAAAAATCCCCTACACCATGAGTCACAGCTCAAAATCCTGATACTCCTAAATCTTTTCAAGAGACAGAAAATACCAAGCCAACGAAGGTTTACAATGTTCAGGTTTATCATTTAAAGTTTCAACCCAGATAGTAATAATAAATTGCTCCTAGCATTAGTCACAGGTTTAAAAAAAGAGTTGATACACATGCATTTTTCATTTATCATAAAGAGCATATAATTCTGGATGGGATATGTAGAAAAAGCATATCTGTTTTAGCTTTGTAGGAATAGGAACCTGTCTTACAAAGTTCAAAAAAACTGATGCTAACAACAATATTTATTTTATTTATTTTGTGGTAAAGAATGGGTAGGGACATGGTGGCTCAGTGGGTTAGGATGCTGAGCTTGTCGATCTGAAGATTGGCAGTTTGGCAGGTCAAATCCTGAGTGCCGCGTAGTAGAGTGAGTGCCTGTTACTCGTCCCAGCTTCTGCCAACCTAGCAGTTCAAAAGCACATAAAAATGCAAGTAGAAAAATAGGGACCACTATGGTGGGAAGGTAACAGCGTTCCGTGAGCCTTTGGCGTCTAGTCATGCCGGCCACATGACCATGGAGACGTCCTCGGACAAGCGCTGGCTCTTCGGCTTTGAAACGGAGATGAGCACCGGCCCCTAGAGTTGGAAACGACTAGCACACATGTGCGGGGGAACCTTTACCTTTACTTTTAAAGAATGGGTAACTTTATGGATGGATGTACACACACACACACACACACACACACACACACCTCGTAAGTAACTGTAATTTATAGGTGTCTCATAAGAATGTCATTTCCTGATGTTCCATACTGTACCTTACATTGCCATTACTGTACTGTACTGTTGGCTTCATCACTACTTCTTGAGAATTTGGGGACTAGCCAGGATCTCATTAAATCAATCTTGTGATAGAGAAACAGTTGAGAATGCTGGCAATACAACAGCACTTTTGAGAGAATTACTACAACTTCAAAGCTATAGTAACGTCATCCCAACAACCACACTGCCTTTGACCACATTCTCAGCTGGGCTTCAGATGGCAGATTGAATTCAGTGATCTTTCCTCACTATTAGGTAATCCAAACTAGGTTCTTGCATCTCAAATTTGGTAAAGCATCTCCTGAATCAGAGAAGAAGTTTCCAAGATGTATTGAGTCCTGCACATTGACAACAACCTTTTTGTATGTCTACTACAACCCCAAGCTTTCTCATGGAAGGCGGAAAGAAAGGTGTTTGATGTACATTACACCCTAGAGATGGCATTAGGGGTGACATGATACAGTGTTCCAATATCTAAGGGGCTGCCACAGAGATGAGGGGGTCAACCTATTCTCCAAAGCAACTGAAGGCAGGTCAATCAATCAGAATAGAGCTGGAAGAGACCTTGGAAGTCTTCTAGTCCAACCCCTTGCTCAAGCAGAAAACCCTATATCATTTCAGACAAGTGACTGTCCAGTCTCTTCTTCAATGATGAAGCACCCACCCAATGATGATGTACCCACAATTTCTAAAGGCAAGCTGTTCCACTCATTAATGCCCTCACTGTTAGGAAGTTTCTCCTTAATCCCAGGTTGCTTCTCTCTTTGATTAGTTTCCATCCATTACTTCTTGTCCTGTCCTCTGGTGCTCTGGAAAATAAGTTGTCCTCCTTCTCTTTGTGGCAACCTCTCAAATGCTGGAAGGTCAAGAAGCAATGAGTGGAAACTAATCAAGGAGAGAACCAATCTAGAACTAAAATTTCCTGACACTGTGAACAATTAATCAGTGGAATGACTTGCCTTCAGAAGTTGTGGGTGCTCAACCACTGGAGGTTTTCAAGAAGAGAATGGACAGCCATTTGTTCAGAATGGTTTAGGGTCTCCTGCTTGAGACCTCCAAGATCTCTCCCAACTCTATTATTAGATATTCTGTATGGATAGCAGAGCAGGACAGTCTCAATTCTGCTTCAGAAAAGGGGAATGGCGTGCCTCTGCAATCAACATGGTGAGAACATTGTGATAAGGAATCAAAGTGACTAGACAATCATTTGTCTGAAACGGTATAGGGTTTCCTGCTTGAGCAGGGGTTAGACTAGAAAACCTTCAAGATCTCCCTTCCAATTCTCTTATTAGGAGATCATTATACTATTCAATAATGTTTATACTGAATAAATAAACAAGAACTATAGTTACTTAATTCCATTTCCAACCTTCATTTTGAACCATCTCCCAGGCTTTCTTTGGTTTAGATTTCTTCATTGGTACTACCTTTATTTAAATAACTGTCACATAGACTCACTCTATAGAACTATCCAAACTAGAAACAACCTGTACCTTTTATTACACCAGGAATCTGAATATCGCCTACGGTGGTTGGTGCAAGGTGGTTGCAATCACACGAATACATTGAACAATTATCTACAGCCATGCCATACTTTTACTTCTAAATTATTGTTAGTATATCTGATATACCAAACCTATGTTTTGAAATGTTAAAAGGCTGTAACATCTTTGCCAAATGCCCCTACCCCTTAAACAAGGTTATGGGAGAAAAGCACTTAACAATGAGCATTTAAATTAAAATTTTAATGGATGAGTTTTTGGGGAAATTAGCCCACCTTCCTATATTGGTCAAGGTTGATGGAATCTGTAGATCAACATATAGAATAATAACTTTGTCACTTTGAATGTACACTAATAGGCATACATTAAAATGAAATTTTGTTGCATACAGCTGTCAAAGGGTCACCTCCCATATACACTACATAAATATGAAAAATAAATAAATACAGAATTATGCATATACCCACATATATTATATGACACAGAGAAACAACAGTCTAGTTCGGGTTATGTATATATATACATGGTGAGAAAAACCAATCTTGGGAGTTTACGGATGGCCATAAGGAACAAAGCTATTACAGAATTGGGTAGTCCTGCTAGAAATACTTTAAAGCCTCCTCCCAGAGGGGAGCAACATAAACAGGCCATAAAGTGGGTGTGTGGGGTCTCTAACAATTCTTTGAGCTCTAAGCACTTAGCACTTATAAGCAGCATCCTGAATACCAGGAAGTGAGCTTCCTATGATCTTCTTGGCTGTCCTTACCACTCTCTGTATGGACTTTGTATCTGAGGCACTACTGCCCCCAAACCAGACAGTGATGCAGTTTGTTAATCGTGCCTCTGTAAAAAGTGGTCAGAAGGAGAAAGATGTGCTCTCCTCATCTGACGCGGGAAATGCAGATGCTGGTTTGCACGCTTCACTAAGGATGATGTGTGGAGAGACCAATTCAGATTGTTAGTTATCTGCACCCCCAGATACATATGAAGGAGTTCAGATTGGGAAAGCCTAGATGATTCAAGGATTGTTAATTCTGTAGATCAAAACGTCTTCACTTTATCTTCATTACCTTATGTCTTCTAATAGAAGAAATGAAATCACTTTTGGGAATTAGGCACATCAAAGGGCCTGTTCTATTATATCACTGCCTTAGAATCAACCACATCATAATTTATTTTCATAATTTATTTATTTTATTTATTTACAGTGTCATTAAGCTATTATTTAATAATTTATTCAATTGATAGGCTGCCTGATCCACTGTGACTCTAGGAAGCACACAATATATGAAATTTAAAGCAATGCAGCCTACACCAATAGGAAAACATCCAGAAAAACCAATACAATCCTACCAATAAAACAAACAACAATGGGGAGGGATGGGGAGGATGTCATTCCAGAGGTTAGGTGCTATGGGGAAGGGGAGAATAGGGAATGTTTGTTTTTGCTGTTTTCTCTCCTATAGCAATAGATAATCCTTCATCTCTCGTTTCTTTCAATCTGAGTCAATTAACTCACACGTTTAACAATGTTAAACAAAGACACTCTTGAGTTTTCTCAAAGACCAATCAACTAAGCCTAGCACGCAGGCATTCTGATGCAAAAATTATTACATTTCTGAAACCGAGTTACAGTTAAGTCAATTTTACATATATGAAAACAACTTCACTTTCCAAACGTGTACAACAGAGCCAATATGATGTAACTCATGTGCAAGAAGGAGGCAGCACAAGTCTGGGTAAAGTGCAAGGTTTACAGAAGGACAAAAATATTAGGGAAAAGGGGAAAGGGGAATTCCCAACAGCCCAGTGAGACTGGCTTCATGGGAAGGGAAGAAGGCCAAGAGGTGAAAAAGTGGGTGAAGAGATGGAATGGAATATTTTTTAAAAGGTGTGGCTGGTAGTTGGAAAATCGACAATCCACACTACGATGTAATGTTTGTTAACTTTGGAAACTTTAAGCAGTGTGCATGATGCTGGGGAATTCTGGGAGTTGAGGCTCACGTTGCTTAAACTTGCTAAGATAGAGAAACACTGCTACAGTAGTTATTTCTATCAGGTCCCATTTCTGTTCCATTTTAATATTAAATAGAATATCGATATTAATTAATACAATTTAAATCTCATTTTTAATATAACCCACAAAACTGTTTATTCTTTTGCATTGTCAGAAGCTTCAGAAACTGGATCACTTTTAGCTAGCTTGGCTGGCATTCAGACCTTTAAGATAGCCACCTGACCTGATTCCAGTTTTTATCAAAACCTAATTGTTGTTCTTAATTAAAAAAATTCTCTTTGGCTTTTTCCCTGAATATCTTCCTTCTCTTTCCTGATACAGTAAGACTTGTGAAATAAAAGTTAAACTTTCATAGTTATAAGAGTAATCAAAGTTCATAATCACCCTGATTTTGACCTTTTAAGACATTTACAGTGCAATCTGGTCACATTTAACTGGTCTTTACCAGTTAAATTATCACTCCTTGAGATGATGAAATGCAGTTGATAAGATACCAGAAACTGGTCACTGTGACGACTTTTCACTAGTGCCCTTATTTAGGCCTGCCTAAGTTGGAAAGTTGGACAAAAGTATAGCATTTTCTTCAATAAAGAAGAAAATATTTTTTTCAATGAATTTGTCAGAAATTCTATTTACTTAGGAATAATCCCTATTGAACTGAATTAGAATTTTGAATAAATGTGTCCTGATATTTCATTTATTATTTTACTTAGATATTTATTTATATGTATATGCATATACATACTTTGAAAAGACAGAAGATAAACCTAGGTGCTGTCAACTCATTGACAATGAACACATTGGTTCTTACTTCTGAAAATAATAATAATAATAATAATAATAATAATAATAATAATAATAATAA